>PVJX010021947.1:0-31243 GCA_004027295.1 Dolichotis patagonum | reverse complement strand
CAGCAGCAGCGGTCATCTCCTAAAAGTTTGTGAATGCTTCTCAAGGCTCACAGAAATAAACGCTGATATGCAGCTTGGGATTCTCCAGTGTTCCGACCTTTGATAGCTGTGAGGACTGACCCCGTGGGCCATGGGCAAGTTGACCTTGGCACCTGACAAGTGTGTGCCCAGTGAAGACAGAAAGCACCCAAGGTCAGCAGAGCGGGAGCACAGAGTCTCCAGGGTGGTAGCTCACAGCAAATGCTAAAAGGGGAGCCAGGGGTGCGAAGGGATTAGTCACAAGTGTCATGGGTATGTGCTGTCATTGCCAGTTTCTGGGGAAACAGATTCCATAACGATGCTGCCTGGCCAGCCCAGCAGACGCCGGAACTCCTGGTGTGTGTCCTGTTCCGTGGAGGAATGTCCTTGGCCACAGAAACCCCTGGGGTCCTGTGGTTCTCACGGTGGCCGTTCGGCCTGGGACGGAGTCATCTTGGAAGCATGCACGCTCAGAGGAGATGAGACTCCCGTGTAAGGTGCCTGCACATCCTTCCGGGGATCCTGCACAAATTTTGCTGAGTCTTATTTGGCCGTCATTGGTGGTGCAAGACTTGGAGAAGCATAATTTTATGCTCACTGGGTGTCCCGTGGGTGCCGCAGAGATGGTAGGCAGTGCCTAACCCCACATTGCTACTACTTGTCTGAGAGGTAGACAGACAGACAGACAGACAGACAGACAGATAGTTGGTGGCTTCAGTAGATCCAGTAGCCCTGGAAGAGGCAAAAGGCACAGCAGATTCTTAGTTGGCCACCTCCCCCTGCTGTGCTCCCCATTATCCTCCATCCCAGGTTCCCTTCTGTTGACCCTGACCATCCAACCCTGTCCTGACCTCCATTCGTCCCCTCCCTGTGTCTGCATATCCAAATTCTACCAGCTCAGCAGCCTTTTCCTTTTCAGATCTCCCTCCCATCTCCCCCAACCTCAAGCCCAGGGGCCTGGGTCACTCTCTACCCCTGCACAACCTCACCTTCGCCTTCTCCCTCCCTCTGGTCTACAAGGTCAGTGTAGGAGGAGGATCCAAAAGCCCCAATACACTGAACCAAGACTTGCTACACCGAACTATACTTAGTAAGACCCAAAATACTTGTAAGATAAGTAAGTGAATTAAGGATGGTGCAGGAGGGCTGAGAGTCCTTGGAAACTAAGGCAAGAGGAAAATGGACTTAAGGTTCAAGAGGGAGGACAGTCTGCCCGAGATGAGGAGGTTGGAGATGAAGATGCAAGTTGGGGAAAGGGACAGGAAGGCACACCCTGGCGTGAGGGCCACAGGGGATTGGAGTGGGAGCTGCATGGTGGGAGGGGACAGGAAGTGTGAGGTCAGACTGGAGAGGAGGTGGTAGGAGAAGAGAACCCAGGGGAGGCCCACATTGCTCAGTGATCCAAGCTGGCCTCCATGGGCCCAGGCCCCTCAGTGGTGAGACCAGTGGCTCCTGGCACCTGGTGTGCTGGAGAGGCAGGCACGGGAGGCCGGGGTCCAGTCTCCGCTCAGGTTTTCCTGGAACACGGGTCGCACTGAGAGGATTGCACGATGGATGTGTGTGTTCTGAACTCTGCATTGGTACTCCCTGCGGTGCCCCTGCTGGTGCAATTGTTTAATAAAATCTTCAGGGTCTTCATTACTCCAAAGGCACTGCTTTCCTGGGGAAGTAGACATGGTGATAAGACATTCCAAGATACATCAAGAAGAGGCTTCCTAATGCCTGCTAGAAATGGAACTGAAATCTGCATGGCAGCAAATGAGTCTATTTCTGCTATTAAAGTTCCTCATTTGCCAACTACTTAAGAGGCAAATTCAAGTAAACAGAATAGGAATGTGATTTCCTCTACGGGGAATATTTTAATAAGTATAGAGACAGTTGATAGGTGTTTGTATCTGTATCCCTTCTCTCCCATTAAACCAGAAATTGGTCTTTGCCAGGAGTGACCTAGTATAGGTATCCAAGAAAGACAATTAGCTGGAAGGGAGCCAATTGCAGAATTGCTTATCCTGTCGTAGGCAGTACCAGCCCTGTGTAGTCAATACGGAGATGCACATTATAGGTTTTACATTGCCTCCCGGGAGAGAGAGGCAGACTGTACACAAAGCAGTAAATTACATCTGCTGAAAGTGGCTTGAGCACTATCTCCCCAGAACTCCTCTCCCTGCCTGCCGTGACAGCATCTGCTCTCTTCCCCTGGCCCGTGTTGATACAGGCAATAAACCTCACTGTAGTGCACGGCCAGCATAGTAAGCGGATGGCTTAGCTGGATGCGTAACTGTACTGAATATATTAAAAAGCAATTAGCATCCTGAGGGTCAGTAGCTGATACTCCATTTCACAACACAGAGCAGGTTCAGATAGAAGCATGAAAATTCATCAGACCCGACAGCAGTTTTATAAGCAATATTTTGACAGGGGTGGTTTGTTTTGAAGCTGGGAGTACTGAAAATGTTAAATGATGACTAGGGGTAGATAAATCTACTGTGATTCACTTTTCTCCTGGGCTTATTTTTCTAAAGTTTTTCTCCTTATTTTTCTTTTTGCTCATAGCCTATTGCAAGTCTTACTCATAGCTCTGAGATGATTGCCTTGCCTTTGGCATACTTTTTGTGCAAAATAAAAAATGTTTTAAAGTTTTCTTTCCGAGCTTCTTACCGCCATCATTAGCAACTGTTGTTCATCTGATTCTTTACATTCATTCTTCACCCACCTCTAAGACTCCCGCCACTTTGAAGCAGACACCAGAGTCCCTCCAGTTTCTCTTTAGAAGTGGCTCTTTAACCCACAGCTTTCACCTCTAATTTTAGTCTAAATCCACTAGAGTCCTCAAAGGATCGGCTGGGGGAAAGTGTCTGAGCTTATTGCCCGGATCTCACTTGTCTTAGCAGCAGATCTGGCCCTGGAACCGCCTCCAAGACTGACTTTGCCCCGTGCACCTTTACGGTTTTGTCAGTAATCACTGTGTTCAAGCTCTAGCATTTGCGACTCACCTCCTCATCTCGCTTCAGGACACCAGCCCGCCTGAGACACCCTCTATTCTGTCCCCCAGTTCACCTTCCCAAACTGATACTTTCATCACACTCACTTTCTTCTTACTGGCTTTCTGTCATGTTCAAACTCAGCTTTCCAGTTATGAGTCTTCATTGATTCCCAGCATCTTTATTCCCCCGGTCTTCTCCTGGTTCCCTCAAAGTAACACAGACATTGCTGACTCCAGTATGTTGGCCCTGGAACTTTCCTCTGGGGGCTGCCTTAATGCCTGTGTGCTCACTGCTGCCTGTCATCACATCTCAGTGACACTGATCTAGTCCGGAACATCGTCCTCATGCATCCAGCTGTCATCTGACCACTTACCACGTGCAAAGCACCAGGCCTTCACCTGACCACAGAGGCGTTAAAACGCAGGCGCCAGATGCATGAATAAGAAGGAACATTCGGAAGTGGGAGGTCAGCTCAAGCACCCTGCCACCTGGAGGGCCTGTTCTCCGTACGACTTGGAGCTCACCTTTGAGAGGTCAGAATGTTGGTACCACCCTGAGCGTGTGATTAGTGTTCGGTCAACACTTGAACAACAGGACGGGCAGCCTGGGACCTGGATTCCACCACCTTTTCATTCAGGATCAGTGCATGAACTCACCTGCTTTCCATCACCACTGTAGCTGTATATCTGACATAAGCAACTCACAAGGAGTGAAGCTGTATTTTGGCTCCCAGTTTTGTGGGTTCTGGTCTACAACCCGTTGGCTATACAGAGTGGCAGGAACTTGTGGTAGAGCAAAACCAGTTTCCAGTGAGCAAAAAAAGAAAGAAGAGTGGGGCAGGGTCCCACAGTCCTCTTTGAGGTCACACCTCAGTGACCTTAGGGCCTCCCATGAGGGCCCACCAGCTAATGGTCCTCCTAATAGTGCCACCCAGGGGTCCAAGTCTAGGCCACATGGGCCTTTCGGGGACATTCAGCTCCTTCAAGCATCCTCTGCATCCCACCCACCTGTGGCCTCCCCCAGCTGTGACTCCCACAGCTGTGTTGCAGAAAAACAGTTTCTAGGAGGATTTAGCTGATCACGGCTGCACCCAGGGTCCCTAAGGCTCTGTGGGATTCACAGCATACAGCAGATGATGCTGCGAACGTTGACGATTTATTACAGTGAAAGGACACAGAGCAGAATCAACTGGGAGGCGAGGCAGGTGGACCAAAGTGCAGAGAAAGCCAAGAGTGAGCTCCCGAAGTCCCCTCCCTGGGGAGTCACACGGGATGTGCTGTCTACCGGAGAAGCTCACTGGTGACTCCACACCCAGGGTTTTGATGGAGGACGGGCCGCATAGGCACCCTCTGTTTAACATGTGCCAAAGCCCCCAGGTGGAAAGGTGCTCAGCACGATCCACTTTGTACCATGTAGAACTGGCCAGCCATCTTCATCAGTTAGGGAATGGGGGAACCTTCTGGAACACAGGTTCCCAGATGCCAGCCACGGGCCCCACCACACAAGACTGAGAAGTGCTGGGACAGTCACTAAGAGTAATTCTATTCTGCACAGTCACATTGGCTGATGGTACAGACTGCCCACAATTCTGACCAATCAGAGTCTTATAGGAAGAAAAAAAAAACTCTCTCTCTCTCTCTCTCTCTCTCTCTCTCTCTCAGCATATTTAAATCCTTGGTAAATGTTTGGGGAAGAATAACAGCAGGGAAGCAGATTTGAGGACAGAGTTATGAGGGGGGAAAATGACAGAACTGGAGAGAGAATTTTGGCCCAGCGTCTCCTACACTTGCAAGGCTCGCACCTGACACGCCTCCTGCTTCTGGCTCCCTGTACCGCTCGTGGTGTCGCCTGCGGCTCCTGGTGGAGGCCCCTGTGCCTGACACATGACAGGCAAGGACAGCAGTGTGGGAAGAGCTCCCGGCTGCTCTCCGGTGCTCAGACGCACCGCTGTGTGTGTTCCTTCCACACAAGAAAGTACGGCTCACGGGTAAGGAAGCGCTGCCCGGCCTTCTCCTCTTCTCCTCCGTCCTGTCCACGTTGCAGCCTTCACATCTGCTGCCTTCAGTGCACTCCACTGTCAGGAGGAACGCACAGGCTCTGGTATTAACGAATCCTGTCGTTGTAGTCCTCATTTTCAACTTCCCGTTACCTACCGCCGCATCCCCATTCCACCTTGCAGTCTTGAGCCCGTGCCTGCCCGCCTGGCGAAGGTTTGCTGTGACCCACCCGAGCCGCGTCAGAAGGTGCCCTGGAGCTGGAGCTCAGACTCTGCCCAGGTTCCCTGGTTCTGTCACTCGGCACCAGGGCTTCTTAGCTGTTTGAGCGTAGCCTAGACAGTGCCTCGGTTTCCTCATCAACAAACCAGAGCTGAGCGTGGTGCCTGCCCCCTGGGACAGTGGTAGGGTCAAAGGAGACCCCGTATGGCTTTCGTTCTAAGACACACACAAATGCACACAAGCACACACACATTTTAGTGCGTGTGAATCCGAGCCCCTCTTCGGTCTCTGCTGTATCAGAAATTAACTGCAGTGTTTTCTTTCTTAGGGGCACATTTGACAATGAGGCATCTTAAAATTGGTGGCCCCTTAGGTTACATAAAATGCTGTATGAAGCCCACCATACTTGGCACCCTGCCTGGCACCGCAGGTTCGGCAAGGTTGGCTGTGGCTGCCACCGCCAGTGTTGTCATCCTGATCGTCACCAAGGAAAGTGATTAGCTGACGTCTTGGTGTTTGCTCTGCTTGGGTTTCTAAAACCTGGAACCCCCACAAGTTCTCATCACCATTTTACAGACGGGAAAACTGAGGCAGCTCACGTCCACCCACAGAGCTAAGAGAGCGTCATGTGCAGCACGTTGGCCAGGAGTCTAAGCCAAAGGTGGCAGATGCCTGTTTCTCTGTGATCTGGAAATTCTGAATGGTTTTAAATATATTAAATACAGTCGAAAACAACCGAAAGTTCAGTTTCAGTGCTCACAAATGCAAGGTTTTGGGGAACACAGCCTCATTTATTTTCTTGTGGTCTTTGGTGGCTTTTGAGCTTCAGCAGGAGAGCTGAGTGAGTGGTCCCAGCAGAAACCATTCCTCCCACACACACAGCCCAAATAACTGCTGTTGGCTTTGGGGGGAAATTGTGCAGACTCCCGGTCCAGGCGTTGGCCCTGTGACTTCTGCCCCTCTGAGGAGAGTGTCTCTCATTCATCTTTGTCTCTTCCACAGTCCTCAGGCAGCAATAGCTAAATTGAATTCCTCTAATCTCTATGAAGTCTGAAATAGAAATCTCAAGTCGAACTAGTTACCATGGTGCCGGACAAACATCCAGAGGAGACGCTGGTCAGCGCGAGCAGAGGAGACCAGTTGCAGAGTTGTCAAATAAGTTCATGTTTGCATTGCGGTGTGTCTTGAAGAGTAAACAAAATAAAGTGGCTCTGAAGAGGTAGGCCACAGGCCGGGAGCAGCTGAAGGGGTGAATCAATCTCAGGTGGGGGGCGTTTCCAGGAACTTGAGCACTGGATTGTTCCTTGCCTGTCGACCCTGGGAAGACCCACTGCATGCCAGCCACAGCGGAGTTCCGCGGTTCGGAAGGGGCCTGCAGAGAAGGGAACCCATGGTGTCCCAGTTTAAAAGCCTGGCTGGGTGCAGGAGATTGGTCAAGGCTGAACTGCAATCGATATTTTCTCCCGCATTGAATGTTTACTAGGGAGGCAGGCACAGGCGCCCTCTAGGTCACAGTGAAGACTTGCTCAATGCAGAGTTTGACCAGCCTGGGCACACGGGCCCACAGTCAGGGGGAGGCACTGGGGTGAGCCTCTGCCCCAACTGCGGGGTGCAGGAAGGAGCTGCCCCTCGGGCACAGAGGGCGCTGTGTGCCCCTGAGGCTCAGCAGTGCCAGCCCCACACAGATGGCGTTCTCCCCGCACATCTGGTGGCTTTGTCTAGTGTTCAGGGCTCTGACCAAAGACGACACACTTTGCGCACCTGTGGGAAGGAGAAAGTTTTGTGCAGACTTCGATTCAATAGCCGGGCCACCTCCCTGTCCTTGGAGGGCCCCCTGTACCCCCTCTGCCCCTGGGAGACACAGCTTCCCTGGAAACCAAGTTCAACATTCTCCAAAACTTACTTTAAGCATTTTAATTGTATTGTTTAATAATTTCCCTTCAAGTCATCTCCCAAGAAAACATAATTTTTAAAAGTTGGGTGTGTATTTTGATTTGTTTTGGGGTTTTTTGTTTGTTTTGGTTTTTGTTTTGCCTCCTAGATGTGACTAGACACCTTTAGTTTTATAAAGAAAATCCATGGGGGGAAAAAGCAGGAGAAAACAAAATTTTCAACCAAAGCATTTTTAAAAATGGAAGCGTGTGTTCCAGTAAGCTCAGCAGTGTCCCCTCAGCCAGTTCTCTAAGGATCTGATGACTCTTACATAAAGTGGCATTTATTTCCTTATAATTTGCCTCTTTCTCTTAAAAGCTTGGCACTCAACAAATATTAATTGTGGTTACAGTGTGTTTAGTTTCTCTTCTGGCTTTTGAAAATGAAGATGCACTTACATGGCAGGGAAATTTTCACAAGAAAAAAAAGTCATCCTGAAAATGTGTTGAAATCATCTCTAGTATGGGAGCGGTAGTATTTGTGTACACAGGCATCTTAGAACATTGCGACAGTCTCTGAGTTGAAAAGCTTGTGTGGGTTAGCTCATGGCCCCTTAAGAAAATGTGGCTTCTGATTGAGAACTTGAGTTTGTGTTTTTGCCATGGCTTCTAATAAGCAAGTCGCACATGAGCTGCAGGAAGACATGTGACATGGACACTGCATTGAATGTAGGGTTGCAGAAAAATTACAGGGAGGTGACAGTGATTTTTTAGAATACTAAGGCTATTTTGTGTCACTGTGTTGACCCTTTTAGATTTAATTAGAGGCTTTGAAGGGTGGGGCACAGAGATTCACGTTTTCTCCAAGTTCCCTTCTACCCAGGAAGGTCTCCATCTGTCTCTAGAAGAAATGCCCAAAGGAGAATGGAGGAATTGTCAGCTAAGCTGAATTTTTCCTGGGAGTATTAAGAAGGCAGAAGTATTTAAAAAAAATGTAAACCTTACATTCTAGTGACAGTCAGAATAAGGTTAAAAATAGAGCCATTTCTGGGAAAGACCATAGAATTTTAATTAGCTCATTGCTCTGAGCAATTCTGGTGCATCAGCAGGTTCCACTCAGCGGGAATACCAGGACTTTTGGGGCCACATCCACATTTGTTTCAGGAGATTTAAGTAAAAATAGCAACTGGGGTGCAACCTGAACAAGTTGCATGGAGACCTCCCCCTTCCCAAGCACGTCCGTCTGGAGAAGGCTTTGCTGCTGGTGCTCCGTGTCCTTGCTCTCCTGCTGGGCAGGTCCCTGAGCCTGACAGTTTTTCCCACTTCTCATTATTTCCATCTCCAGTGCCCCCTCTGTGGCATATGGATAAGCCTCCTTCTGTTGGAACCCATTTGCATAATGTAATGTGCCCAATGGTTTGTTTTCAGTTCCCTGAAATTTCACAGATGAAATTATCCATCTTCGACTTTTTTTCCAGCTTTTAATCACTCTGACTCACTATAATGTTCAAATGTGGCCAGTTTGACAGAAATGAAAGCCCCTTTTGAAGCTATACTTCTACATCCTTTGAGGTCAAAGATGCTTTCTAGAATTTGACAAATGCTGTGGGTCCTTTCCCCTGGAAACATACATATCTCACATGCATGTGTGTGCTTGTAGGCATGCGCATGTATATGCATATGTGCGTGCAGGTTTATATAAAACTGCAGAGAATTCATGAATATCCTGAAACCTCTGTTGATCCAAGTTTGAGAACTGCCCAGCCACTGTGGTTTGAATGTGTCTTCCAAAAGCTCACGTGTTGGAAACTGAATCTCTCAAATTCTACATTACTGGTATTTAGAGGGAGAGCCTTTGGGAGATAATTAGGACTAGATGGGCTCATGGGGATGAGCCCCCCTGGTGGTACCAATGGCTTAGAAAAAAGACTTGAGCTAGCACGCCTGCTCTTTCTCTCATTGCATGATGTCCATACCATGCTAGAATGCAGCAAGAAGCCTCCTCTAATGCCAAGCAGAATCCAGCACCATGCTCGAGGGCTTCCTGACCTCCAGAATCGTGAGCCAGATAAACTTTTTATAAATTACTTAGTCTTGGATATTTTGGCACAGCAATAGAGAATGGACTAAGACAGTAGCCAAGGCACAGATGTGGTTGAGCTTGAAGGACAAGGCTTTGAGGCAACATGGACTTGCAGTGTCTCCAACACTGGGATCGTGTGGAAGACACATGACACAGTGACAAAAAGGGAATGTGGTTGTAGGCTGTGGATGCCATCAGGTCCTTGGATTCCAACAAACCTGCTTCCAGAAAACACCTCTTGTCCGAGAGGGCAGAAAGATGACAGAGTTGTGACCTCTCAATCTCAAGACCTCCCGCCTTTGCTCTCTGCCCTCAGTCACTTGGACCTCACTAACGTCCCGTGATGCTGGTGGGCCTCTTGGTAGCCTGGGGATGGTGCTGTGAGCTGGAAGTTTCTGGAGGAGGCTTAGGGTGCCAGAGTGGCAGCCAGAAAGACATAGTCCACCCCCAGTAAGCACACTGCAGAGCCCGGTGCCTGGGTTTCGCCCTGTTCTAAGCAGAAGAAAGGGAAGTCACAGGTGTGACTCCCAGCAGCATTTTGAAGTGCATTGGTGGGGAAGGAGGGAGTAAATCTCTTTCACTTCATGTGGCTAATCCTTTTGGTGCTAACAAATAATTAGGTGCCCTCCAACATGGAAGCCACTGGAAAAGTGTACCTGAGATTCATTCATAGCCCTTCCTCTGGGGAGCGGAAAGCTCCCCCGAAGCCCCTGCTGCTCTCCACAGGTCTGTGTATGGAGGCACTGGTGGAGGCAGAAGACACCTCTGCCAGGGCTTCGAGGGCCACCTGGAATGACCGATTGCTGGGTTTTCTTCAGGCAGGATCCTGCTCGTCTGCTCAGTGCCCGAGACTCCAGAGCAGGGCCGCAAACTTTTCTCCTGCAAGACAGCCAAAGGGTTCTGCTGGGTGGACTGAGTGACACTAGCAAAGCTCAGTGAAGTTTTCATTCTGGAGAGGTGAAGGGGGAGACAGAGGCCACTGGCTCACACCAGACTCCCCTTGCCTGTCCTGGGGGCCTGCTCCGCAAGGTGTGTGGCAGCTTCTGGAGGTACTCAGAAGGTGAATTGTGTAGCCCTGCGCTTGCGCAGCTCTCTGAGACTGAGCGGCCGGGCTACGGTTTTGCTCGTGTGAGAGATCGGAGCCAGTTTCATCAACCTCGGCAGTTGTATAGACCACGGAGTAGTACAGTCAGCCTTCGGTACCTGTGCTTTCTACTGAGACCAAAAATACTCGCGACTAGTTGCACCTGCACAGAGCACACACATGAGCCTTTTTTCTTGTTACTGCATGAACAAAGGAGAGTGACAGCCACTTGCACAGCGTCCCCTCTGTGTGAGCTGTTACGAGTCATCTAGAGGTGATTTAAGGCACATGGAGACAGTCGTAAATTCTGTGCACATACTATGCCATTTTGTGTGAGGGAATTTTGGGATCTTTGAGGGGTCCTGGAACCAATCCCCCAAGAATACAGAGGGGTGACTGGATATTCCACGTGGAGTATCTTGAATAGCAAATAGCTCAGAGCAGATTGGTTTCTGTACACTGCTCCTGGGCACAGAAGTCGGCAAGTGTTAAGTTATTTACTGAATCAGGGCCTGCGATGGACGCAGAGGCCCTGTTAACTCAGCTCCCGCACAGCAAAGAGAATTAGGTGGTGACCAGCACCGAGAAGATGGGAAGCCAAGACCAGGGGATGGATGCAGGCGGCACGGTCCTAACGTGGTGGGATCGTCGCAGCCCTGACACGTTCGGTCCTACCACCGTTCCTTCTGCTATTTCCCGATGCGTTGTTTCTGAATTAGTGCTCATTTCCTTTGACCAGTTAAAGGAACCAGAGAGAAATTAAGTGAATGAAATAATAAGAAGCCAATACATCTTTGAGGGACAAATGAGTACATTGTCTAGACTATCAAAGTTTTCTGGCTTCTGTTTGCCTTCTCCCTCTAGTGTTCCAGTGGACTGAAGGATAAGGTTGATTGCATTTTGGCTATAGCATTTCTTTTACTGTTTAAAAAAATATTTTCGGGGGGGGGAACAATGCATTTTCCAACCTTTATCTTAGTAACAACAGAAAGGGTTATTTTAATGGGATTATCCTGGAAAACCCAGGGTGGATGGTTCCCATGGTTATGGGTCTAATCTGTCAGGGTTTAATGCTTCCAAGCCAGAGACCTGGTAAGAGGGGGACATGTGCTACACAGGAACAGGGGTGCCCTTGGCCCTGCTCACTGTAACATCCCAGCACCCGGACTAAGTGACATCCTGGACAGATCCCCAGTAGGACTGTAGGAAACCGCCCCTGTCAGAGCAGCTCGCCCAGACAGCTTCCCTGGCTTTCTTGCTGCCTTTGCCCGATTCAGAAGGAATGGAGGACGCATCCATGACAGCCGGAGCTGTTTATTAACTTGCCACTGTGCCTCGTTTATTCTCGTCCTTCTTTTCCCATGGCTCCAGGTCTTGGACTGCTCCTGGGACTTCTGGCCTCCCTCTGTCCCTCTCCACCCCCCAGCCCCAGTGGCCTTTTGAAATGCAAAGCCACCAGATGCTAGCCTCAGGCCCCAAATTATACCCCAATCAGCAGGGAAAACCCCAGTTTATCTCCTCTGCCCCTTCCTTCTCCCAGGGCACACAGGGCAGGAACGGGGCAGAGCCGGGCTGGCACCCCCAGCTCATTCTCCTTCAGTGTGATGCAGTGTCACAGGCAGGCCTGGTGGCACACAGGGCACCGAGTCCTGGGAGTCCTGGTCTTCTTGGCCTGAGTGTGTGGCACTTTGTGTCCTCAGCCATGCATGGAGAGCCCATGGGTGACACTCAGCAGAAGTCACAGGCAGTGGGCTGCAGGTCCTGGTGAGCACAGAGGCCCAGGCACGGGTGGGAGGTCACTTCTGTAGGCGTGGGCACAGGATGGCCAAGGCTGGGGCTGCAGCTTGGTGGACAACAGGGTGAGCAGAGTGTGCACACAGGCCAGGACTCTTCCCCGCCCAGTGCCCAGAGGTCAAGTGGGAACACAGCAGAACCCACCTCTTTGGCCTTGGAGCTTAGGAGCTTCAGGACTTGAAAGGCTGTTAATTGGCTGCGCCTGTTTAATATTTCACTCACACACAGGCTTGGAAACAAAGAGCAGCCTGCAGCCAATGCTGGCCCCAAGTGTCACTGCAGCCCGTCCCCTCTCCCTGCAGGATCTTTGTCTTGCGCTCTCATTTCTGCCCCTGCCATCTACGGTACCATCCCGGTCCTGGGGGTCCAATGCTTGTGCACCTGCCCCCTTCCTCCTGCTCCCCCTCCCCGCTCTGACATGCCACCTTTGGAGGTGACAGTTGGGGGTATCTTCCCTACATGAGTTCTAGTCCTGTGAGGCTGTTTTAAAAAGATGCGGGGACTACATCACCTTGATCTTGCGTCCAGATCCCGTGGAGCGAGCCCAGGAAGACCATGGCTCGTGCCCGTTATGGTCAGGAAAGTTTCCTTGGTGCATGTTTCAATCCCTGATTAAAATGGACACTCATTTGTTTTTTAAAGTATGCTTTAGGATTTTTCTCTTTTTCTGATATTAAGGAAGGGCCCCAGAGCACCCTGGGCAAGCTCTCTACCACCGAACTGCACTCCCTGGTAACTTTTTTCCACTAGCAGAGCCTTTCGTTTGCTGCTACAAGGAGTGATTCTGATCCGTTTACTTGGTGCTTCTGTGACACTTGGGTTTGTAGTGTTTTTCTGTTTCCAATTATAACTGCTGAAATGGTAGGAGCTGTTTCTGTGCCCCGGCTGCTGGTATGGGACCTGGCACCCATTTCTCACTTCACAAATGCTCACAGCACCGATGCCCTCTGATCTATGGAGGCAGTCTTATGTTTCTCCTGGCCCTGACGGTGTGATTCAGCAAGGAGCATGCTGGGAACGTAGCCCAGGGAGTGCTTTTTCTTGGACTGTGCAGGGTGCGCTGTTGGCAGAACTGTGCTTTGGAGTCTGGCTTCCAGTGAGAGGGAGGCACTGCAGCCTTTACCTGCTATGACAGTGGGGTTGGCACAGGAGCGTTGGTCTGTAACCCTAAACCCCATTTTGGGAAATGGGACAGGGTCACCGCCTCTCGGGTCTCCAGCCCGAGCAATCTCTCCAGCTGCCAACCCCACATGCCTCCCTCACTGGGGTGTCCTGGTCCTTACTTGGTCATGTGGTACTGTTTGAGGTGGCATAAGCTGGCTAAGTCTCCAGTGAGAACTCTTGAGAGAACAGGGTGCCAGCTGAACTGTCCTCAGCAAGGATGAGATTGATGCGGCCCTTTAAAAGATACCCAGTGAGGCCCAGTGAGGTGATGCACACCTGTAATCCCAGCCCTCTGGGAGGTAGGGGCATGAGGATTGCAAGTTCAAGCCCAGCCTGGGACATGTAGGTGTAAAGGCCTTGGACTCACCCCCTAGTACCTCAAAAAAAAGAAAGAAGGAATGAAAGAAAGAAAGACAGAAAAAGAAAAGAAAGGAGAAAAAAGATATAAAATAATGCAGGAGTCTTCAGGTTCCTTAGGAAGTCACAACTGGGGTCCAGGCATCCCTGGAAGCGCTGTCCTCCTTGGGTGTTTGCAGGCGGGGTGCTGGATGACATGCCACCTGTGAGGCTCTGTGGAAGGAAAGGCTTGGTCCAAACCACAGCTGATCGCTGGTGGCTCAAGTGAGTTGAACAACCTAAATTTGGGTCCAGCTCAAACAGAAGGGAGAAAGAGAAAATGGAGGAACACAGAACGAGGATGCTTTCTGTGCTGTGTTGAGCTCCTGCTCACTCTGCCCAGCCCCACCCGCCCAGAGGCTGCTCCCCACAGGCTGAGCCATTCCCACCCCACCCAACACCCTTCTTGCCTGTGTCTCTGCACGCAGCCCTGCTGCTCGGGGGTCTCCACACCTGCGTGTCACCTCCCTGAGCACCCCTTAGTAACTGGGACACTGTCTGGGGCTGGCTGAGCAGTGAGCCTGGCTGTGTGACACTGAGCCTGTGCAAAGGTCCTGAAGCAGTCCCCCTTTGCTGCTGAGCCAGGCCCTGAAGCCTGGTCAGGAGAGGCACGCACCCCTGTTTTAGGCTGCGTAGGTGACGTGACCCCCGCCATACACACCATACACACACACATAAAGAACAGCAGTGCGGCAAACTGCTCATCCTCTGCCTCCTGGAGATGGAGCTTGCCTGATCCTCCCAAGGGAGGGACAGGGCTGGGGGATGCAGAACGGGGACCGGTGCTTCCAAAGGCAAGGACCATCTGCTTCCCATTTTTTGGGGCAAGTGGTGGTAACTTTTATTACACAATATGAAGCATCGCCATAACCACTTCTCAGGAGAAGGGGCCGCAGGCCAGCACCACACCCCTTTCCAGAACTTTTTTTCTTCCCACCGTTCGGCAGTTCCCCCCTCCTTTCTTCTCAGCCCCTTACAACTCCTTTCTGCTCGCCATCTCTTCTTAAGCTTCATGGAAGTGGCCTGCCGTGGTGTCCTTGGGTGACTGGCTTATTTCAGTCAGTGCGGTGTCCTGATTCAGCTATGTTACAGCATGGGTTGGAATCCCCTCCTTTTTAAGGCTGAGGGGTGTCCCAGACACACGTGTGCACCCCATCTCCGCTGACCCCGCAGGGTGCACAAACACGTGCCAGTCCCAGCTTCTACTTCTTTTGGATGGATCCTCAGAAGCAGGCTTGCTGGATCGTTTGGTAACTGTTCAATTTTTTGAGGAATCACCTTACAACTGTTTTCAAAAGTAGTCTACACCAGTTTACATTCCCTCCAGCAAGGCACCAGGCTTTTAAAGGCTGTACATCTTGGCCTTTTTTGTTTTTCCATTTTCTAATAACAGCCCCTTCAACAGATGTGCTTTCCCATCCTAGTTGCAGTTTACATTTCCCACATGACCAGTGATGCTGGACATCTTTTCGTCCTGCGCACGTATTGGCTGTTTGCGTGTCTTGTTCAGGTCCCATCATGTTTTACACTTGGGCTCGACACCCTCACCAGATGGGTGTTTCTGAATGCTGATGAGGACAAACATGTGGCAGCCTGCATCTCGACTCTGCCAGGTCTGCCGTCCGCAGAGAGTGGGGGTCATTGGAGAGCTGCTCGGTCGTCCTGACCCCATCTAGAGCGAACCGAGTGTCCGGTGGGATTTTCTTCACTCCGGATTCCCAGCACTCATCCTGGGATGTGATCTGTGATGCTGAATGGGGCCAGAGCTGTCTCTGGTGTCTCCGTGTGACAGTGAGGAAAGCAGTACTTGGTGTGATGGAATCGTTTGGATTCCATGTCCTCTTTTCACCCTAAATGAATGACATGTGGCTTGACGTTAGTGGAGCAACGCGCCACTGTGATGCAGGCATGTTGACGTGGTGGGCTTCTCCGGTGCCGGGTGGGACTGCAGGCGCACGGCACAGGGTGCTGCTTCCCTTGAGGGCACCCCCTGGCCTCTCTTCCTCACAGGTTCCCGTTACATTTTGCATCGGAGGGTGCAGCAGTCCCTCCTGGGGATTTAGCTTCCTTCTTCCATGATTTGGAGAACATTTACCCCGAGCCTCACCCAACTGACAGGCTCTTAAACGTGCAATATGGTAGCGTTGGCTTTCAGGACTGTGTGAGCCAGCAGATCTGTAGAACTTACTCATCTTGCTTGACCAAAATTTTCAGCTGATTATCAATACCTCTGCATTCTTCCTACCCCACCCCCAGCCTCTGGCAACTACCCTCCCACCCTTCTAGCCCATGAGTCCACCCGCTGTGAGGTGTCTCATGTGTGTGGAATTGCACGGCGCCTGTGCTTCCATGGCCACCCGTTTCATTGAGCACCATGGCCTAGGGTGTGTGTGTGTGTGTGTGTGTCAGAATCTCCTTCTTCTTGGAGCTGGCTAGTACTCCATGCCATGTTTTTTTGCCCCATTTGATTTAGCCGTTCACCCAACAATGGACCCTTGTGTTGTTTCCCAGTCTTAGCTTTTGTGACAAGTGTGGTTAATGAGCAGCGAGCAAATAAATGCGTCATATCAGGATCGTCACTTCGGGGCTTTTGGATGGAGACCCAGAAGGGAGACTGCTGGATTTGAGAAACAGCTCTACTGTTTCCGCTTTGTACCCCAAACACAGTTAGGCCTGACACCGAGACCCAACAGCTCCCAGCCTCTCTGCATGGGTCCTTCCAGGTGCTGGTCACTGCCGCTGGTGCGTCCTCTCCCTGCCCTGCCCACACTGTCCCTGGACTTGCACTCTCTTTCACCTGTGGCCACATTTAAATGCTGCTCCCTTAGCAGAGTCTCCCCTGGATCTCATTCCCCTGCAGGCCAGGGTCACACCTCTGTCGTGTTGTCTGACAGCCGTGCATCCTCTCTGTAAGTCTGTGGCCCCCAAGGCCTGTGATGTGGCTTTCACCTGGGGCTCTTTCTTCACCCGGTGCTACTTGTGGTCCTTACTGAGTCAGTGAGCTGGGTGCACATGTGATGCCTGCTTCCTGCTGGTTTCCATCATCCATCATGATTTTCTGTGGACCAAGAGCTAAGCATGGGGTGCTGACACGGTCCCCGACTCAAGTGTTTACTTTGGTAATCAGAAAGGTCAGCTCCCATCTTGCCTTTACAACATGCTCTTCAATGTATTGTTTGTATTCAAGAGATAAACTTAGTAGCTGGAGTTTAACAGTTGAATTCTGACTACCCCAAAGGACAGAAAGCCAGGAAAAGTGCGCCTGCTCTGTGTGTAAAGTGACTTTCTCATGCTAATCAATAAAAGAAATCATCTTTCTATTATTGTGGAGCCACTGCACTGACAAAAAAAATTAAGAAAGCTGTCTGGATCATTATTAGGAAGGTCTTTGCAGAGGCCGTGATGAGCTAGGCTGGGGTTTTATAATACCCTTGACCTATGTTTAAGGTAAGGGAACGTTTGTTTGCCAAAAGCAGTGGTAAATATTGTCCTGGCATGGAAATGCCACTGGATTTCTCGGACTCTGGAAATGTGAAGTGGGCACCGTAATAAGCCCCAGCTTCCCACCATGTCTACTTTGTTCATATCTCTGTGAATCTTGGTTTTCTCCTCCAGCATGTCTTGCTGGGCTTGGTGAGTGCTGGCAGGTTCTCTGTGTGCTCCAGTTCGGGTCCAGGAACCTGTCTCTCTGTCAGAAGTGTCACTTGCATCACTGTGACTCTCATATGCCCTTGGAAGGTGGCATTTCCCGTCTTAGAAATGGGGTTAATACCTGATATCTTTATTTATAGGATTCGGTGAGGGCTTCCAAGGTTAGGCATCTCCACATGCTTGGAAGGCCTGGGGCGCGATGCTGCACCTCATTATGGATGCTTGTTGATTTCTCAGGCAGATTTCAAAACGCAGAGATCCCAGCCAGCCCACGCTTGCTGCAGAGGCCTTGAGAAGGAAGGTGACAAGGTTACCACAGAACCCCAGGCTCAGGAGGAAACGTCACATGCAGATGGTGTCCTGGCCAGCGTGTCCAGCCTGAAAATAAATACTCCTGCCCCTGGTGCTGAAGGGTTGCCCAGCACAATGGAGAAGCCAGCAGGGGGGTGGTGGGGAAGCTAAGTTTAGGGTCAGCTTCATGTTCAGAAGTGAGGGAGGAAGTGAGAGGCTGCCAGGCAGAGGTTTCCCCTTCCCCTTGGTGCAGCTGGCTGCCCTCCGGGCGGGGGGTGTGGCCCTCTAACCCAGCGGACGAGGAGGTTGGACCGAAGACAGTGTTTAAGATCCAATCCTGCCAGCTGCTGACCCACTCACCGTTTCCTCTGCAGAGTTTGCAGCAGCGTCCGTGAGTCCAAATCCCACCGCTGCCGTGCCTTGGGAAGGCGCTGCAGGGACAGCGTGCACGCTTTGATTTCTTTGATTCACATCCACTCCTCAGGTTCACCAACAAAGCCTTATTCAAACAGCCCAGAGCCGGGTATATAGCTCAGCGGCACAAGCGCCTGCCTGGCAAGCACAAGGTCCTGAGTTCAGTTCCCGGTACCACAAGAACAGTCCAGCCCTCCTGTGCCTGTCCCTCGTGTTCCCACCCTGTGTCCCACTGTCCCAGCACCATGGCTTGATTAGTTTGACTATAGCAGTTCTTGTCCCCAGGGTGTCTGGAAATGCGCTGTACCGTTTTGCCGTTAGAAACTGCACAGATGGCTATGTGTGTCCTGCCGGACTTCCTCCTTTTTGAGCTCAGAATTCTCTTCAGGAGTTTCCTTCCTGTTGGCCTGAGTAGGAGGAGGACCTGGAGCAGTATCTGCTCTTATAAGGGGGTTTCACTGGGTCCACACCTCCAGAAACGCAAAGGACAGTGGGAGACCATCCAGAAAGCAATGCAATTCTCGCTCTTCCCTGTTGGAAGCCAACCATAGAAGGCTGTGCCCACAGCAGAGGGTCCAGCTGATGGACAAGGTGGGGTGGGGGGTCCCCATCAAACCCCAACTCATTGCCACAGTAGCCTCGAGATGACGTCCTCCTGCCTGTGGCTTGTGCCTTTATTATATAGTGCATACTGTGTCTAATTGTTATTTGCTTGAGGTTTTTTTTGTTTGTGTTTTTGAGATTTTTTTGTGTTTGTTTCTGTATTTTGGGTTTGTTCTAGACCAGAGAAGCTTTGCTGTGTTGCCGGAATAGGGTATGAGTGTTGATGTAAGTTCTCCAGCTCCTCCTGTTTTTCTAATCTCATGGGCATCTCACTGTCCATCCTACATTCGTGTCTTTCCTCTGCTACCCTTGTTTCTCGATTTTGGTTTGAAGATGAGGAGTTTGGTGATTGCCCGGCCTTGCTGTCCATCTCATTTTCCTTGAAGAGCTGCTGGTCAGAGTTTGGAGGGGAGTGTTTTTTCATACCTGGGGAGGTCACCTTCCTGAGGGAGGGTGGAGCGTAGGAGGCAGAGATGAGCTGGCTGCACGCTCCTGGGGGCAGCACTCGAGTCTGGAAGCCCAGGAGCGGCACCTCCTCGTGTTTCCTACACCTGGGCCGATCTGGGCATCCAGAGTCAACACCGCGCCCTGTGCTGCAGAGCGGGGCTTTGTCCAGGCCGCTCTGGCCACCTGTGACCTGCGCACCGCCTTCAGAACTGACGGACAAAATGAAGATGGCACTGAGTTAGGAGATTCAGGAGCCCATCACATGGCCACTGGGCCCAGCGTGGAGCCTTCTGCCTTGTAAGGCTTCACTGATTTTTTGGTGATGAGTTAAGAAATTAGAGACAGAGCTATGGTGTGAGGCTAAACTGTCTCCCAAAAGCCTGTGTGCTAAGACAGTCCAGAGGGTGGCGGTCTTGGGAGGGGGTGGAGCCGTCCTGGTGTGGGGCTTCACTGAAGGTCTGTGGGTCTCTGGGGAGCGTATCCTCAAAGGGCAGTGCCGGACGCTGGTCTTCTCATCTCTCTCTTTCACATCCTGACCAGGAAGTGAGATGTTTTTGCTCCATCACATGCTCCTTCCATAATGTGCCACCTCAACCCTAAACCCAGGAGGCCAATGGGCCCCAGACTGGAACCTTCAAAGCTGTGACCCCTCATGAACCTTTTCTCTTTATAAGTCAATCACCTCAAGCATTTGTGACAGCAACAGAAAACTTAATAACACACAGGGTGTGGATAATTGGATTTTCCAAATCCTTTTCTGGGGCCTCCACTAACAACCAGAGACCCTGTCTTGGTTCCTGCATGTGGTTCATCCACTAATGAATGAATGGTTGCTCCGTCACCCACTGGATGCTGGGCTCTGAGGACAAGACAGGGGGCTGTCACTGAGGCACACAGAGCCTCAAATATAACTGTGGGTCTGGCCACAATGCTAGGGTTGCTGCAATGGGGCCACGGGCCGAATGGAGAGGGGACGGGAGTAGAAAACCTGAACGTGTCTCAGACGTTCTTCTTTTCATCCCACTGACCTCCTATCAGTGCACACGAGGCCAGGAAAGACCCAAGGACCTTAACTGTTCAGCAGCTGTACATCTCTTGCTGAATTTGCCATTGAGGAATTTCTTTCCCTGTCTGGTGCCTTCACTGCTTCTCGGCTGTGTGGATCGTGCCATCCGGGAGGCTGCGTGTGCGTCTAGTGTGGATGGTCCCCTGAGCCTTTCCTTTGGCTCTGGACTTGGCCATGCCAACTCTAAGACGAGAATGCCAGTGATCAACCTCAAAATCCCCAAGAGCCATTCATGCCTCCCAAGGAGGCTTGCCAGTGTGGGAAATGTGGCGTAAATACCTGTCACTCCAGGGCCACTCCAGAGAATTGAGTCACCCTGGCCAAGTGTCTTCCTAGGGACACTTGGAGGAGACCTGGAAAACCAATGGCCCAAGAATTGGACATGGCTTTGCATGTGGCTTCCTTAGTGTGTCATGCTCAGGGCCAGAGCTGAGTCCTGGGAAATACTGGCCTGTGGAGGAGAGGGTGGTGGTGCCCTGATGAAGGAGCCCTTCTAAAGTCACATGCGTCTGTGTGGGGGACAGTGCAAGGGACAAAAGGAGGCACATAGAGCTCTGGGAAGAGCTAATAGGATCCAGTCCCCACCCAGGAAGCCAGCACTTGACTGATTTGCTGATTCGGGGAACAAAAATTCCAGTAGCCCAGTCCTTTGGTTTTCAGTGAAATTGTTTTCCTGATATTCACGTAGATGCGACCCTGGAAACCCCAGTAAACCTGACTCCAAGCCGTGTGGTGTGGCAGAGCCCAGCATTAGGGCTTGGTGCTCTGTGTGGGTATGACGGGGTGAAGGCGAATGTCAAAGGTGATGCTGAGGGGACACGGGAAGTCATCTAAACTGACATACCATAGAGCAGGGGACACCCGCACCTGGGAGACTTGGACATGCATGTTCATCAGGGTTCTGACCATGGTACAGGGACCTCACAGATTCTCTTTTTCTATTCAAATGCCAAGAAAATGAGGGCTTGATTTAGGCAGCCAGGTAAAGATTCCAGTTATGTCTTTTGTGACCGTCTGCGGTCTTTTCTCCAAGAACTCCAAAAATAAGATTATTCTTTGGAACAGGGAAGTGGCAGTTCTCGTGTGTATTTTAGATTAGGCAGAGCACTCGTGAGTCTCAGTGTTACGTCTCCTGATGCATTGTGGGACCTGCCAGTATTTGCACATTGACAATATTTACTTCCTGCCCTCATCTTTAAGTGAGACTTTCTACACTGTTTCTCAGCAAGAGTTCGGCTGGAACACAGCTGATCACCAGGGTGTAGTCAGTGACAGGCGGGTCCTGTGACCACCTGACATGGCAGGGTGGCTGGCGGGTGAAGTCTCCAGGTCATGCCCGACTCCCAGCCCATCCACATGCCAGGCCTCAAGTTGTTTCCAAACCTCGGCTCAAGCGGAGCCTCACTGTGTGCTTTTCCACTCATACTCACCTAGAATTGTGTTGTGTATTTGTTTTCCTGCTCAAACACTAGTAAGCAACATGAATTCTGAGGAAACTGGCAGTTTTCACACTGGTGAGGCCATGATTTTAAGGGCTCAAGTGGTTCCATGTTCAGTGATTCAGCTGAGTCCAGGAATGGGTTTTCAGATGGAAAAGCCAGAATGAGGCAGTGCTTAGAGCCTGGAGAAATTAAACACTGAAAGCAGGGTTCTTTCCTTGTCCTTATAGACTATTATTACAGCCGTGACTTGGAACGTGGGGCTCACCTGCTCCTCCTTCCGCTGCCCCCGCCCCCTCCCTCCTTTCCTCCTCCCTCTCCCTCCTTTCTTCCATTTGTGCGTGTGCTTATACATCCAGGTGAGTCTGTGTTGTGTGTCTGTGACTGAGTTGAATGTGTGTGTGTAGCGTCTATATGCGTCTCCATCCCTGTGTGTCAACCTGTGCGTGTCTATATCTGCGTGTTTATATATGTGTGTGCCTTTGTGAATGTGTCCGATCTGTGTGTGTAGGTTTGTGTGTGTGTGTCACTGTGTGTGAATGTGTGTGTCTGCCTATCCTGCGTGTGTGTGGGTGCATGCGTGTGGGCGGGTCCCATCAGAGCAGGAGGACCAAAGACACACGTCTTCTTCTACCTGCCGGCTCGAGCCTCCCATCTATCTGCTTTTCCACTCAGCCGGTCACAAGGGATCTCCAGCCTCCTCGAGGTGGTCCTGCCGTCCGCATGGCACAGCACAGCGGGGCCTCATCGGTTCAGTCCTGTTGGTCTGGGGGGCCTGCACCTCTGATGGAAATTCGTTTGCCACTGGGTCTCCCGGCTCAGTCCCCAAGGAAGCAACAAGCTTTGGCAACAGCTTTGATACCAACTAGCAGAACCACAGCATTGTGAGGTCTGCTGTGAGCTGTGAGCTGTGGCGTGGGGTAGGGGAGGAGACGCTGACGACAGGTTCCTGGGCCAGGCCAGGAGGAAGGTTTCCAGGGTAGCAGGGGAGCGACAAGAAGGGCCAGTCACCGTGCTCCACGGTGGCCGCTCACCCTGGCTGTCCAGTGCCTGCTGGTCCAGGCATCGCACCACCTGGTACCCTTGGGGCACAGCCCCAGGGTCTGTGTTTGTGATCTGGCTCAGACCCCTGGCCCCATTGGGTCCGGAGCTCTCTGTCTTTCTGCCAGCCTGGCTGATGGGATCAGGTTACTTCCCTTGCCCTCTCCCTTCACCCCCCTATTTGCACCCAAGAAGCTAAATCGCCAGCATTTTCCACCATCCTCCGATTACACTGCACAAAGAGCCATCCAGCCAGAATGCTAATAGGGAGGTTTCTTTTCCACCGGTCCGTGTGAGCCTCAAAGAAGCTGGGGGACTCCAGCTGAGGCCTCTCAGGCTCACGCTTTCTTTCCTGTAATTCTATACACATGGCATTGGCCGTTTATGAGGCCTTTGTCTGCGGCTGTTCTGAGGGTACTTTTCATCTCACGTTGGTTCCTTGAATTCACATTGGTTTCTTGAATTTTAAGTGGAATTTGTTCAAGTCCGCCTGGCCCGGCGTTGCTTCTTGCAGAAGAAATGCAGGCCCACAATTATGTTAGTAAATTCAAAAAAGACTTTTAAAAAATCCTTCTTTTCTACCACAAATTAAATGCTTCAATAAGAAAAGATCATTAAGAATTAAAATGCTTTTTGATGATACCAGCCTTGCCCTCTGATCACTTGTGGAAGGGGGAGGGCAGGAAGGCGGCCTCCCTGGCTACCCGCAAGGACTTCCGTTTGTTTTTTTTTTTGATGATGATGATGTTGAGATGACTTGGCCTCCCTGGAGGAGTGGGCTCTTCATTATAAAAATCACTATTTGCATTTTTAATTGGCATCAGTGATTCTTCTGTTAGAAACCCATGGAAGACTAAAACATCCTATTCTGACAGCCAACTTGACAAACTGATCAGATAACCGAGTCAGGAGCTATCAAAGCTTTGGAGCAGCTGTGTCACACCTTTCTGTGTTGGGCCAGAAAACAAATATTTTGGGCTATGCAGGTTGCTGTTGCAGCTGCCCAAGGCCACCCTTGATCTGACTGAGGGGCCAGGCTGTGTTCACCGAACTCTGACTTTCACATGCATTTCATGCCAGAAATACTGTTCTTCTTTTGGTTGTTTCAAGCCCTTTAAAAAAGACAAAATCATTCTTAGCTCATGGGCTAAATAGAAGCAAGCAGTGAGTCCTACAAAAACAAGGCAGTGGGAGGGCAGGATTTGACCCGAGGGTCACAATTCCCCAGCCTCCTCAGAGGGACTTTTAAAACTGCAACTCACAGTGCGCTTGTGGGTGGGTAAACGTTGCAAAGTCCATACAGTCGGTTTTACATTCTAAAAAGAAAAGAATAGAATGTAGTGTATCACAGATAATAAGACTTCAGTATTGTTTCATGAAATTGTGTGTGTGTGTGTGTGTGTGTGTGTTGTGTGTCACTATGCTGTTCAGTCCTTGGAAAACTATTCATATCAACTTGGTCCTCTTTATCCCCCAGACTTGGGTATATTGCAAGAGACCAAAGATTTGGAATCCATGGAGTGTTACGGTCATAGCCAGCGAAAGTGGATAGAGGTGTGTCTTAGTTACTTTCTCATTGCTGAGATAGAATACCTGACACCTGAAGTTAAAGGAGGAAAAGTTTATTGTAGCTCAGCTTGCAGGGGTTTCATTCCATAGCTGGCTGGTTCCAGGGCAGGGTGGCACAGCAGAGGGGCATTGAAGAGGAAAACAGTCCACAGCAAGGCAGGACAAGCAGAAGGTAGCAAGCAGCCCTTTCTGTCCCTTACATTCTGTCAAGGGCAGGTGGCACTCACACCCAGGGTGGGGCACCCTTAATCCCAGTATCACACAACCTAGACCCAGCCACCTCCGAAAAGTGCTACCTATGGTCACAAGGCTTTGAAGGACACCTCGATGTGACCTGTGACAAGTGACAGTGGCCACCTTCCTTTGTGAAATTCAGGAATCAGAACTCTGGCATCAGCCCTCTCTCCCAGCTCTGTAATCAGAGAAAAGAAGAAGTAACTGGAACATTCCTATCATTAATATATTAGGGAGCCTTATGGGCTGGCCCGATAAGTACACATTTCTTGACTTTATATTTAGCTTGCTTCTAAATAGCTGCAAACTTGTCTTCTCCCCTCTGCTCTTCTGCCTCCTCAGACTCTGTAATATTTCAAGCCCTCTGCTGGCTGAGTATTCAGTATTCACCAAACAGAAACACAATAGTGCATGGGAGGAAGGATGATGCATTTGAGTGTTATAAAAATGCCTTATGCCAGCCGTGACAGTTACCCTAACTTGGAGCTGTGAGGAGGAGGAGAAGGAGAAGGAGGAGGACAGGAGAGGGGGAACAGAGGCATACTTTAGCACTATAATTTAGGGCCTTAGGGGTCACCCCATCAGCAGGAGAAGGTTCCAGAAAGTGGGGACTACAAGGCTGTCCAGGGTTTTAGAATCATCTTTGGTGGTGGGCATCATGGCTGGGATGTCCATGGGGGCAGAGCAAGGGTTATGAGGTGCCCGTTTTGGACCAGCTGAAGACAGATGGAATAGGAAGAAGAAAGGCAGGTGTGCAGCGCAGAGAGGAAGGTGTCTGGGCTCCTGCCGACTGTCCTGTGCTGCATGGAGGGGGCGGGCAGCTCCCTTCAGCCCTGCAGGACTAGGGAAGGAGGAGCGGAGGGCTGGGAGCTTGCATCGAGGCCAGCAGGGTGCTCCTGGTGCCCGCTGGCAGGAAACCTCCAGCTCTCAGCTGTCCTGGGAAGGCCTGCTGACTCCCAGGCAAAACCAAGCCAGGTCCCCTTCCTTATCATCCTGCTCAGAGCAGGCTCTGTGGCTTTCTTGTTTACACAGAGGGAGAAACTGTTTACTTTCTGAAGCAGTCATGAGAGAGAGCTTCTATTTCCAGGGCTCTGATGAAAGCTAAGCAAACAGGTGGAAGGGAAGCGAGTGTCTGCGAACTCCCCTCTTCTAGAACAAAGGCTTGCGAAGTCCTGCTGCTCATCCCCTGGCTGTGGAGATAGGGGGACTTTGGCCTGCAAGTGTTCTGAGAAAGGGGCATCTCCTCACCGTCAAGGACCCTTTCCCGTGCAATCCAGTGGCTATTTCTGCACACGGAAAAGGCTCCAAGCCTTATTGTCCCTGAACAGCTTCCTGGTCAGACTTTGGGATGCCCGGGTGTGACAGGGATGAGACACAGGGCCTGAGGATTTGGTGGGGTGGACAGGGCACCAGGCCCCGCCCAGAGTCCAGAGCATGGTAGACTTCGGAGATGGATTCATAAGCGCAAAAGGGCAGTTCCGGCATTCAGTCACCAGGCCCTGGGCGTAGGACTGTGTGCTCAGATGCACAGAGGGGAGCCTGGGAAGCAAACAGGGCCTGACTCAAAGAGAGGAGCAGAAGACGGGTGCAATGCAGAATGCTGTTGTCACTCAAGGCCACACTCAGCCAGAGCATACGCTTGCCGAGGTAAGAAGAGAACATAGAAGCTCATAAAAGACAGCACTGGGAAGCCAGGGAAAATGGCACTTGGGCTCTGGTTCCGAGTCGGGACCCCATAATTGGTAGAAGCTATTCCAGGCAGCGCAGGAACCAGTCTCATCCCTCCCTTCCCTGCTCCGTTCCTTCCACAGCATGGAGTCAACTAATGTGTGCACCAAGGGCAGTGCTACCAGAGTTAAGAAGAGCCATACATCCAGGGCAGGAGACATGCAGCATACAGATGAGCAGACAGGTGTGTCCCTTTGCAGGGACGCTGCGGTGAAGAAGGACCTCAAGGACTAGGGAAGAGTGCCGGGAGGTCTGAGTTGGAGGAGAGGCAGAGAAGACCCCTGATGCAGGCACACATCCATGTGGCCCCTGGAGGCCCAGGGGAAGAACAGGAGGACGCTGGCCAGGGCACCAGTGTATGCTTTGGAGGTGGGAAGAGCTTGACCTTCAAGCTGTGGAGTGCAGGGTCCTTGGCCACAGCCTGAGGAAGACAGGGCAGGGCAAACTGGGTGGTCCTCGAGGTCTCCCGGGTATTGTGGAGTCTTCTTCCATTGGGACTAGAAAAATACGAGGTAGTGTCAGATCTGAATCCTACAATGTGTGCTTTGTCTGAAATGTAGGTGGGAGGTTGGAAGGTAAGAGAACTAGGCCAGAACCTGCTGCTGTCCAGACAAGAGGGAATGGTGACCCAGACCAGGGCAGAGTTGGGGGAGACAGACTGGGCACAGATGGTGGGGAGAAGGTGACCAGGATCTGGGAGGATCTGATTAGGAGGGTGATGGCAAGCTGGAGAAGACTCACAAGGTGTCCCTCCTGCATGGTGAGTGAGAGGAGATGCTGCCCACGGAGGGGGGAGATGGGAAGAGAAGCAGACTAGGAGATGCAGGAGGTCCCAAGAGAGATCCAGGAGGTCCAGGGCGTTTGGTGCTCACATCCTGGCCAAGTCCTGTCTCTGTTAGCAGGCGGGGACAGGGCGCCTCTACTGTCATTCCATGCCACACTGCAGTTTTGCAATTGCAAGCACGTTTCGATGCAGCCCAGACTTGGAGGCCTGTTGCTCAAATCAGTCTGGCAGCAGATATTTACCTTTGTAAGGTCCACAGGGGCCACAGGGGGTGAGAGGACGACTGAGGTGAGGAGGGCAGTGTCCTGCGTGGGTGGATGTGACAGTGTGACTACACAAAACAGGGGCTCTGAGGGACCCACAGTGAAGGGAGTGGTAAATCCAGGAAGAGTGCGGTTCCCCTTCTAGACTTAACACTGCCTGGGAATATCACTTGCCCAGGGGCAGTATTTTTAATAACTCGCAGAAATGTATATAATAAAATAGTAAAAAGCAAAAGCAATCCAATATCCAATTTTTAAATATCTCTGTGAAAGACTGGGAGGAAAGGTACTAAAATATGAACGCTATATGCTTAGATTAGCGGTGATTCACATACATACGTATTTTCAGAAATCTCCCACCGTGAACTAGAGTTTAACTTGAAAAAGCAAAATGTGCATCTTCCTTCAAGTGCTAGTGGGGAGATACGCTATGCATAAGGCAGGAGTCCTGACCCAAGACAGCTCCACCAGGGCCTGGGCTCTCCGTTGAGTCTTAAAAGGTGGTTAGAATTTATCCTGGTACCTGTGAGGGCAGAATGCTTCTCACAGGAGGACCGAGCTTAGGAGAGTGACAGAAAACCATCTGGAAGGTGCGTGTGAGGGTCAGGCAGGAAATGCTTGCAGCCCTGGTACCAAATGCTGGTCCCTTCCAGTGTCTTGTCCTGTTCAAAGAATTGCACAAGACAAACGAAGCATGTAGAGGACTTGCACTTACTAAAGGTGCTGACGGGACGACCCAAGGTAAAGGTCAGAAGAGAAGTGTGTGCACAGCAGAGTGAGCATGGCCCTGCCAAAGTAGAAGTATGCCCTGCGCAGGGCAAGCGGGCCAGTGCAAGGGCTTGTGGGCCCCACAGGCTTAGTGGCCACCATCTTTTATACCCCCGTTCTGACATCAGGGCCAGGCCGTCCTATGCAGGGGTAGGAGGCTGGTCTGTGCATGTATTCTGGCCATGATTGACAGATCTACGTGGCCAATCATGCCCAGGTTTCTGCCCACTTTGCCATGTCCTGATCTCCTGCCTCAGCCCTGAAGGTCACCCAGGAGTGTTAGGAGGGACTCTGGGAGGAAGCTGGAGGCCCTGGGAGTCCAGCCCAAGGGCCTGGAATCCAAGCAGGCCTTGGTTGTTCAGGAATGAGCTGGTAAGTACGGTGGCAGAAATGGAGGGGTCGAATAGGGAATTCTGGGTCCCTTCCAGCATCTTGTCCTGTTCAAAGAATTGGACAAGACAGCTGGTGGCAATGGAACTTTCTGGAGCCCAGGGTCAGGGCCAAGTGAAGAAGGAAGAGGTCAGATCGATATTCCCAGCTCTCATCCTGGGGTGACTGCAGGGACATTTAGGTCACTTGCAGCTGTGGCAGTTAAGGTGCAGGTTGACTTCCTGTGGAGACAGCAGGGGCGAATTTAGTTTCTCAGTTGCAGTGTTGGCTTTTAGAGGTGGCAGAAGCGTGAGAGCAGAGACACAGAAATGCCCAGCTGTAACTCTGGGACAGTTGGGCACATTGGCATCACGAGCATCCTGAAGGGACAGTCAGGGTCCTGTCCTGCACAGGAAGCCTGAGCAGCCAGAGTGGGGGACACTTCCACAGCACCAGTTCAAGTCACCTGCGTCCTCAGTGGCACATTTGAGATGCCACAAGCCAGTTCATGACACCAGATATGTGCATCCTGTCACCTCACTGTCCCTTGGCCTGGTCTGTGGTACCAAGGAAGCCCCCAGCAGCCACCTCACCTGGAGAACAGGAGACACCGATGGCAGAGGCTTGGCTGTACACATGTGGCTTGTCCATATAAAACAGAAACAAAACACCAAAAAATGTTTGGCATCCATTAAGCCATTTTTACTGCATGATTATGTGGGGACAGAAATGGTCTCACATAAAACCAGAAATGTATCACACAGGCATCTGACCCGAGGAGCCTGCGGTCTTTCGTTTGTATCAATGCGTACCCCACATTCCTCCCTCCTCTTCTCTTGTCCTGTTTCTAGAAATACTGGCCACCAGTACTCCCCTTACAACCTGGAATTGAGTGGTTTCCTTTAGGGAGCTGTTCTTTCAGGGTGAATGGAAAGCTTGAACATGCATCTCTCATCCCTTTGAATCTCTGTAGCCACCAAAACAGCCCCTAGTGCTGCTGTCAGGCTTCCGTTGGGTTTGAGGCTATCTTGGAAGCAACACTGCAGTGGAAGGGTGTAAAGAAGAAAGTGCACAAAACCAGATGCTTGCTCGCAGACATGGGGTCAGACTTATTACAGTCTTAGCAGTGGATCTTTTGTCTTAGCAGTGGATCTTTGTCTGAGTATTAGACAATAAAAACCCACTTTCTTTGCATAAGGGGAGTTGACACAGTGAGGGTCCACTTGATTCCTGGTGCTTAAAAATGATTACGGTTCTCACCAACGTTAGGGCGACAGTCCCCTCACCTGGGCTCCCCATGCTCCTGAGAGACCATCACCCATATTAGCCAACACCTGGAAAAACACCTTTACTCCTTTTTAAGGAGGCAGGAGGTGCACAGTTTGCAAGTGACTTATTTCTTCAATGATCAGAACCTAAATGTGAAGTTGAAACAGCTGGTGATCGCCTAATGCTTATTCACTTTAATGTTTCAAGTTTGGATCCGGCTCTTTCGAGACATGCTCTCCGTTTCTCCCTCTAGAAAAAGCATCTTCGTGCATCATTCTCTACATTCAAGTTAGCTTTGAATTCCATACATTTTAGAAACCTCTTAGTTCTCCAAAGGCCAGGTCTATGATCACATGGCTGTGTCTAACACTATCGCCTGTACCTGTGAACTTTTCAGTAGGGGGATTATTAGACTCATTAAAGAACGCAGGGGGACTTCTACTGTATCTGTTGTGTTTTCTTTCTTATTTTCACTTATAAAAAAGGAGGAAAAAGAGAAAGAAATCTGATGAATTGCTATGGTTCGAGTGTCTCCCCTGGAAGTTCGTGGAGGCCTTGCCCTCAGTGTGATGGTATTGGGAGGATGGATCTTTAAGAGACGAGTGGTGATGGAAGGTGATTTCGTCTTATGGGTACCATCTTGGAAGGGATGAATGCAGTTCTCAAAGGACCAGTTAGTTCTTTAGAACGAAGGTTGTTATAACTTGAGGCCACTTCCTGCGCCTGGCCCCTTCTGAACAGCCTGGTACCCTTTCCACGGCTTCATGCATTGTGGTGAAGTAAGGGTGACCCTCGCTGGATGCCGAGACCTTGGCCTTTGGACTTTTGTGCACCAGAATCATGAGCTAAATAAACCTCTTTTCACTATAAATTACCCAGCCTTTATTATCACAACGCAAGTGTAAATATTTGGCCATGGAGGGACATAACTGTTCTCCATTATTTCTATACTTTGCTAACACACGTGAAATATTACATAACTAAATTTTTTTTAAATTTTGGCTTTCCCCTCCTACTTCCACATGCTTGAGAATCCTGGCAAAATGTCTTCATTTCTACATCTTAACATCAAATCCTAGATCAGTACTCTCCAACAGAACTCTTGAAATGTGGCTGGTATCACCAAAAGGCTGAATTTTAAATGTATTGCATTTTACTTAAGTTTAAATTTAAATAGCCATATGTGACAACAGTATTGGACAATGTCCTGCTAGAAGAAAAAGCTGCAAAAATGAATATATTCCCCTGTGCTTTTAAAGGCTGGGCTGTATATTGTAATTCACGTACCATTCCCTGGGCAAAAATCCTCCTGAAAGATTTCCTAACTTAGGAAGAAATGAGTACAGTGTAGAATTTACTGACAGCAACACTATTCTAAATATTTACAGGCTGGAAGATCCTTCTTCCGCCGCCTCATGCTTGCCAGCTCATTCCTTTCCAGCGGAGACGGTGTCTTCCACCCCTGTGTCGGGGGCCACTCACCGGTGGCACCGACTTTGACAGTGATGACTCTACCCTGGGTCTCCCTCTGGCTGCTCCCCGCATGCATCCATCACGGTCGTTATGTGTGGAAGCAGATGGACAATTCCAGAGCAACCTGCGGGCCACACACAATTGGCTGCTCACTGTTTGTTTAATTATGTCTCAGCAAACGCTGGAGCCCGTCTGCCAGATAAGCTGAGCTGACTGAAGGCTGG
>PVJX010021946.1:0-31211 GCA_004027295.1 Dolichotis patagonum | reverse complement strand
TTTTTTTTCTTTCCTGAGACTGGTCTCACTCATTCACTAAATTACCAAGCTGGGCTCAAATTTGTGAAGCTCTTGCATTAGCCTCCCAGAATTTTGGGACAGGTCAGCACTACCACAGCTGGCTTCATCACCACCACATCTGGCTTCATCTTCTTTATAAGGTGCATATTAGGGGGTAAAAGAAATGAGTATAGGGAAGGAATGAGTATAGGGAAGGAATTTGGAAAGACAAAAGAAAGAGGAAGCAGAATAAAGCATGAACAATGGGAAGAACAAACAAATATTGAATAGAATGCACTTCATCTACAAAAATACAGTTGTCCCTCTGTGATAATTCAATATGATAGAAAATCTGTTAATTCTCCTTAAGGAGACATACAGTTTGCTTTCTTGAATATATTTTAGACTTATCTCACTCTCACAGCTCTAGCTGACACATTGTACGGATCATCTCTTTCAAAGATAAGTTATGAAGCTTATCTTAAGGTATCAGGGGACAAAAGACTTTTCTGTGGCCAACTCTGCTTGCTTTTGACACCCTAGCAAGATGTTCAAAGAGAACACTGTAAAACTCTATGAGGTTACAGAGATTTACTTTTTATTTCTCAAGGTTAGTCTAAAATTACCAGTGTCCTGTATGCTGTCATTTATTCATCTCATAGAATCCTTATATCAATATTAGCTAACTATAACTTTGTCACAACTACCCACCAGTTGATGTGAGTATGCCTTTGTGTGTGTGTATGTGCTGCATTTCATTCTGTGTGGTAGTGATGATTTGTACAGATTTTAATATGTTCAATTTTTAAAGCATAATTTACATCCAGACATACGTACAAATCATGAGCATACAGCAGGGTGAGTTTTCACAAATTAATATACCTATATTACCAACATCCAGATCAAAAACCAAAATGTGACCGGCACCCCAAAAGCTCCCTAGTACCCATCTCCACAAAAATGGTGGAGCGATACAGATGTTGACATCTGCAGAGTCCTTGGTCTCTAGACACTAGTCTTCTTGCCATCATTAGCTTCTGACATCTGTGACCAGCATGACTGAGTAGTGCCCACTAATTGTCCTGGATGACTCCTCCCTGTGTCAGTGCTGCATGCTGCTGTGAATGCCTCCCTCCCCAGCAATACTGTCACAATGCCCATGTGAGTCTCACTTATGGGTCATTTTGCGAACATTCATAGTGACATAGCCAATATTTTTGTCTCATCACAGTGACACCCTCTGGAAAGACCCTCCAATTATCACTCAACTAGCTCTTTCCCCTCTTAGGAGGAAGCCAAGAAGGTGGGGATACACGGGGCATTGCAACGATGCTCAACAAGGCACCATACAAACTGCTTAGATAAGCTCTTCTCAGATTAGAGTCAGGCACTGTGGGAGGCAGGTTCTGGTCTTAAAGGGGAGGTCAAATACTCCACTCTACCTCTTTCTGTTCTGCCTCTATGGTCACATTATTATCTAGTGATGTTTACAGCAGCTACATGTGAAACAAAAGCTTCCAACACCTTGCAACATGCCCCTTCTAACCACCAGCCTTGGTGCCCTTGGATACTCCACACTTGATGAAGAATTTAAGAAAAGCCGGCCCCACCACCAGATTTACCTCAGCTGGGGAATAGACCTACCACTTGCTGTTTCCCTGCTTTCCTTTTACCACTATCTTGTAGGCCTAGATGCAGGAATTCTTCTCCAACTTTGACCATATCATAGGCTTCTATTCTAGGGTACTAACTCTTCTTGTTTAGTTCTCCTCTCCTGCTCTTAGATTATCTATCTCTAACCTCATAGTCAAATACAAAGAGGCATCTTCACTATTTTGGAGGAAAACTGATGAGCAGAATCCATAGTTTAAAAAGGTTGTCCCCACAAAGCTAGATTTCCAAGATTCTTTCCATGTAGGAAGGGAGAAGGGAACTCCATGGCTCATATCAAGAGCTGAATATTTCTAATTTTAAGTATCTTCTGTAATAAACTTAATCTTCATCTTAGTTTTCCCATGTCCTCCATCATTTCCCATTTTTCTACATTGAATAAACTGCCTCAGGAAGGCAGAAAGAGAAGGGAAAAATCTATATCCAAAGGTATAATCATGCATTTAAAAAACGAATGCCAAGAGATACAAAATGATTAAAGAATACTGAGGGTGAGTTCTCTTTCCCCACTATACCTGCATGTTAGTACAATCATAATTTGTAAATAATGAACTCTAATCACCAACTTCAGAAACAGAAGGAGAAAACAAATAACCTTCCATTATATGTTTTACAGTTTACAAACTGATTGTGAAAATTTGTCATTTTAGCCTCCCAACATGCTTGAGGCATATATTTTACTATCTTTTTTTTGGAGGCCTTCATGTTTTGTAAACACAGAACTATAATGTGAATATAAAAAGCAATGCATTCTAAATACATGTGTCTTATGGTTCTAAAGGTAGAAATGTGTATTTGGGGCAACTTCTATACTTTCCCAGGAGGGGCTGAGCCTCTGGAGCATAGGACACGCATCCCCAGTCACAGAGAGATCTGTGGGGCCTTCTGGCACTCCCCAGGATTTTGGAAAACTTCTGAAGCCCACAGAGAGCTCAGACCAGGGACAAGGACCATTGAACAATTCAGGAAAGTGGGCCCCCCATTAGCCACATAACCTGTGTTACAACTACAATTTACAGAGGAACCAGAGGTCTGGTCCTCTATCTACTCTTCTTACCCACCTATCACAGAAGAAGATAGGCAATTCTGAAAAACAAAAGTTCTGGTTGAATATTTCACTTTCCTGTGAACAATGAGATTAATACTCTGAATATAGGCAGAATGAAAACCTACAGCGTTAAAAGAAAGTTCACACAGATCCCGGCTGATCCCTACCACGGGTATAGCCTCAGACAAGCCACCCCGTCCTTCTGACAGGATTAAATGAGATGTTGAAAAAAGCACTTCACATGATATCTGGTTGCTGCCCCTTAATAAATATTTCACTTATTAGTAGTTCTATGCCGAGAGCACAGCATTCTACACCAGCTCAATGGCCATTGATCTTCACATTTATTTTAGGGAACAAGAAAACTTCAATTCCACTGGAATTGAAATGTTCTGGGTCTTTTTGGAATTATGAAGATATTGTTTTTCAGAATAATAAGGGCAGGAATAAAAGAAAAATCCTCTGTCTTCAAGTCAGTTTCTCACTCTTCTCAGGTGGCATTTGCATTGGTCTGGTGGTAAATCCATGCCCCTGATGCTGAGCAAACAGCTGCTTGCCTTCTGTCAAATTTTCAGTCATAGCAGATATATAATCTGATGGCTGGACATCTTTGACTGCAAAGGACAAAACTGTCTTTTTCAGGTTGTTTAAGGAAAATCTTTGTTTACCCGCCTCCAAATCTCCTCCCATACATTCCTTGTAGTCTGACTTGCTTCCTTTAAATCCCACAAGCTTTCTGGGCTCCAAAGCTCCTTATCTATTGCAATGCAAATGTCCCAGAGGTGGGCAGCAACTGAGCCTCAACTCTCAGTTTCAACAGAACCATAGCAACAAATGCCTTGGAGAGTTTCCTGGCAGCCTTGAAGTGAGAGAGGTAGATGGCAGTAAGGAGGAAGGCTGGGAAGAAGGTCAAGCAGAGGTTAACGAGAAGGAAGGATATTAGAAATAGATTCAGCTTCACAAGAAGTCAAACTCTGACCCTCCTAGTGTTTCCTTATTCATACAGCAAACATATTAGCACCTTTCCTAGGATGGTGACAAAGACCAAAGGAGATGATGTGAAGACCTAGCTTATCCAATGCTTTGCAAGGAAATAGTGAGCATTAATTCCACCTCCTGACTCTGATGCTCCAGGGTTCTGCATTCAAATCCTCATCTGTGGACCCCATGTCTGCCTGCTCCTCAGCAGCCCAGAACACGGAGGTATCAGCTAATATATCTGGTATAATTAAGAATCCAACTCAGGGCATGGCCATTGTGAGCTCAGTCTTCATATGGACTTAACACCAGACCAATGAAAAAGCTACCAACCTGCTCACTGTGTGACCACAGGCCTGGCTTGGTTTCCACCTACATGAAATGGGGACCTTCTGTGTTCTGCTTACTACACGATAATGTATGAGGCACAGGTTGCTAATTTCTGGTTAAAACTACATGAACCACTCAAGTCTACTGCATCGCCTCAATCATTCAAAGAAAGACATCGTCCAGCGATCCTGAGTGAATGGCTTATCAATATTAATCTGAACTAGTCTTAATCTTAATTTATTATTACCCAGAAATAAATTTGCAATCATTATAGTTAAAATACTATATTTAATAGAGCTGCAGTGAAAACACTATTGAAGAAATCTAACATACAATGGAAAAAGGAATGAAGAAAACGTGAGGGCGAAACTAACTGTCCCCTGTTGTCTGACGCATCCTGCTCCCAAAACTGCCTGCCTGCTCAGCTGATCTCTTAGTGAGGTGTCTTTCTTGGGCACAGCCACAAGATGTCAGGCTAAGCTCAGCCATTTCTGCACTTCAACGGGCTGGCCAATTCCTTCCTTTCCACTTTGATTTCTTGGCGCTGAGCAGATGAGCAATCTATGCACCAAATAAACCACAATGGATTAACTCGAGCTCTAGCAACTTCCCCGCGGACTCTGTGTGCAGCCGTTTCCACCCTGCTGGAACAGCCATCATGCTGGCTGTGGTCCCTAAGCCTCCTGCAAGGCATTGTCCTCTCAGGCAAAATTTATCCAATGATGCTTCCTGCACAAGGGCACAAAACCCAGTATCCCTGACCCTACTGAAGTATGGAAAAAGGAGATTCTGGGGCTGACTCCACAGCCCTGGGAACCTACAAGAGTGAAAATCATTTTTCTCCTGGCAAGCTCTGCTACCCAATGCATTTTTGAACTTTCCTTCTTGGGCACAAGGTGGCTAAAATAGCTCACACACACATATTTGGGTATGAACATGTTTGCAGACCTCACAAGAAGACTCCAGCAAGTAGAATTTCAGGGTTGAATGGTTATGTTGAATATTTTAAGAAATTCCCAAACTATTTTGCAAAGTGACTGTACCAGTTTGTACTCCCACCAGCGATATGTATTTTCCATTGATCTGCATTCTCATCAGCATGTGTTTTTGTCTGTTTTGTTTTCAGTTTAGTGAGCATGTGGTACTGTTTGTTTTTTAAAGTTTATTTTAAAGAGGAAACAGAAAAAAAAACAGAAAAATCAAGAAGCAAACAAACCTAAAAAACCCAACAAAAGCAACAACAAAATGGCAACAACAACAACAAAAAAAAAATACAAGAGCTATATAGATTTCCAAAACAAGATGATAGGAATTTAACAATGGTTGTTATGCTGCATATTGTTATCTTCAGAAGACAAACCAAGCCTTTCTGTGAGCAGGTTCCACCATGGGGACCAGGAAGAGACTCAGCAAGAAGACAAACCATGCCTTCCCATAAGCCAGCCACTTGCAGGCTGGTTTGGGAAACCAGAAGAGAATCCCTATCACCACCCCGGGGGCAACTGCTGACTCAGGGTGAGATTATAGCAACTGAGGTAAAAGGAACAGCTTGATGCTTGTGTTGTCTAATTGACTTTGCAGGCCTGGGGCTGGAGATCTGGGCATCTTGGGCAACTATGGAGGATTTCCTTCTATCCTGTTTTGGAAATACAATGTTTTGTTCTGTTTCCCTGTTTTGTTTTATTCCTGTATCTGCAGTAGTGTTTTTAATCTGAATTTCCTTGATAGTTAACGCTGGTACCATATTTTAATGTACACAGCTTTCATGAGCTTTTTTTTCCTCTTGGGCAGAATGTGTATATGAGTCTTTTAAATACTTCAAAGTGTTTTACTATTGAGTTTTCAGAGGGCATTGTGCATTCATGTCTACTGACTGGTATATTATTTGTCGATATTTTCTTTCAATCTGTAGCTGGTGTTTTTGTTTTCTTAATGGAGTCCATTGAAGTATAAAAGCTTTTTAATATTAATGAAGTCCCTTTAATATTTTCATTCATATATAGAACATATTCTTGCTTGTATATTTAAGAATACTTTTCCCAAATAATAAATATTTTTTTCCTTGTTTCTTACTACACATTTAAAGTTTTGGCTCTTATATTTAGGTCTATGATCCACTCTCAGCTAATTTTCATGCATGGTGTGAAGGAAGGAGATATATATAGGGGGGGGTATATCAGCACCACTCATTAAAAATCATTTGACCATAAATGCAATAATTTTGAACTCTCAAATATAAGTGATTTTGTGACTGTACATTAATGACCAAATTTCAGAAAACTTTGTAGTAAGATATATTTTTTGTTTGTTTTGGTTTTTTATCATTACTAGGGATCAAACTCATGACTGTGTGCTTGCAAAGGAGGCACTTATGCCTCTGAGCTAAATACCCAGCCCCTGTAATAAGTTTTGAAAGCAGGTAAGTCATTTAACTTCATTCTTTGTTTTGAAAGGGATTTTTTGGCTTTTCTAAGTCCTTTCAGTTTCCATATAAATTTTCAAAACAACTTGTTTACTCTAGAAATATGTACTGTGATATTCATAGAGACTGCTTTAAATTTGTAGAATAATGTAGGGATAATTGTGATCATTAGAATATTGAATCATCCAACCCGTGAATATGAAATGTCTTTACATGTACTTATATCTTTCAAATTTCTTTCAGCAATGTGATTCTAATTTGTAGTATACAGGTTTGGAAATATTTTGCTTATTTATCCATATTTAATTCTTCATGGTATTATGAATGAAATTTTTATTTCAGATTGGATTGTTCATTGCTAGTGTACAGGAACACAATTTAATTTTGTAATTTGACCTCATACTATACAAAAGTCCTCAACATCTATAAATTTTAAAAAGTTACCACCTTGAAAAATGTGACCCTTTCATTTTCCTACCTATATTTTATCTTTCATCATTTTGAGGGCTAAAAGCTCTATTAAAATGTTGAACAGAAGTGACAAAAGTAGATATCTTTCTAATGCTTCACAAATTTAGGAAAAAATCGTTAAGTAGTATGTTACCTGGGGGGGGGGTTCATACATATTATTCATTAGAAAGCATGTGTTTCCTTTTTTATTTTATTTAAAGAGAGAGAAAAAAAGGCAACAAAACAAAAAAGGGTATCAACAGTACAGAATTCCAAAGGAAAAAAAGAAAACAAAAATAAAACACTAAAAAATCACTACTTGACAAATTACATACTGTGATCTTAGAAACAGTTGTTCAAGTTACAAAACTAAAGCATCCAAAGTACACCTTCAAACAGTGAGACTGTTAACATTTCTGCTCAACAATCTAACAAAAACAGTAATATGGTCATCTATCTTACACACTTAAACACACATGCAGTTATATCCTTTAGAGCACTTTCTTTTCCTCTCTTTTTTACAGTAGCAAATACACATTCTGGGTTTAATTATGCCTACAGTTCTTATTACTTTTTACACTAGAGATACAATGTGATACTTGTAAATTAGATTCTTATTTATTTCACTATGAAGATAGTCTCAAGTTGTCTCCATTTCCCTATGAAGGCCTCAAGATCATCCTTTTTCATAGCTGAATAATATTCCATTGTGTAAAAATACCACATCTTTTTCATCCACTCTGCAGTTGATGGGCATCTTGGTTGTTTCCAAGATTTAGCTATCACAAATTGTGTTGCTATAAACATGAGTGCACATATATCACTGTGATATGAACTTTTCAGTTTTTCTGGGACAATACCCAGGAAGGGAATAGCTGGGTTGAATGGAGCTTCCAATCCTAGTCTTCTGAGAATTCTCCATACTGATTTCTATAGTGGTTGCACCAGTCTACTCTCCCACTAACAGTGGAGCAGTGTTCCTTTTTCCTCACAGCCTCACCAACATTTGTTATCAGTTGATTTCTTGATGGCAGCTATTCTTTGCGGAGTGAGATGATATCTCAATGTGGTTTTAATTTGCATTTCTGAAATGACCAGTGATGGTGAACATTTCTTCATGCATTTATTTGCCATTTGTATATGTTCATCTGAGAACTGTGTGTTCATCTCAGATGCCCATTTTTGGAGAGGGTCTTTGAATTTGGGGGACTTGATGTTTTTTCAGTTCTTTATATGTTCTTGATATAAGTCCTTTGTCTGAGGGGTTGTTGGTTAAAATTCTTTCCCATTCTGTGGGTTTTCTTTTCACTCTGCTGGTGATTTCTTTTCAAGTGCAGAAACTTTTCAACAATACGAGATCCCAGTTGTTAATTCTCTGAAGTGTTTCCTGTGCAGTTTGTGTTTTGTTCATGAAATCTCTGCCTACCCCTATGTCTCCAAGATTTCTACCTACCTTATCTTCTAGTATATTTAGTGTTTCTGTTTTAATGTTTAGGTCTTTGATCCACTTAGACTTTACTTTTGTTCATGGTGATAGGCATGGACCTAGTTTCAGTCTTCTGCATCTGCAGAGCCAATTTTACCAACACCATTTATTAAAGAAGCTATCCTTCCTCCAGTGAACATGTTTAGCCCCTTTTTCAAATATCATGTGGCTGAGTGTCTTTGTACCTATACTTGCATCTTCTAATCTGTTCCATTGATCCTCAGGTCTATTTCTTTGCCAGTGCCATGCTGATTTTATCACTGTGCCTTTGTAGTACAGTTTCAAGTCAGGAATTGAGATGCCTCCTGCCTTGCTTGTATTGCCCAGATTGCCTTTGCTATTCTAGGTTTCTTCTGGTTCCAAATGAATTTTAGGAGTGTTTTGTCTAGACATATGAGGTATGTTAATAGTATTTTGATTGGGATTGCATTAAATCTGTATAACAGTTTTGGGAGTATGGCTATTTTCACAATGTTTGTTCTTCCTAGCCAAGAGCAGGGAACATCATTCCATTTTCTGATAACTCTTCAATAACCTTTTATAGTGTAGTATAATTTTCAGCATATAAGTCTTTTAAATTCTTAGTTAGGTTGATTCCTAAGTATTTCATTTTTTTAGATGTTATTGTGAAGGGCAATATTTCCAAAATTTCTCTCTCAATGAGTTTCTTGTTTGTGTAGAGGAATGCTATTGATTTTTTAGTGTTGACTTTGCAGCCAGCTACACTGCTGAATTTGTTTATTACCTCTAGTAGTCTTTTAATGGAGTTTTTTGGGTCTTCTATATAGAGTATCATGTCATCTGCAAATAGTGATAATTTAACTTCTTCCTTTCCTATCTTGTTTCCTTTTATTTCTTTCTCTTGTCTGATTGCCCTGGCTAGTGTTTCCAGAACTATATTGAATAGGAGTGGTGATAGTGGATATCCTTGTCTTGTTCCTGATTTTAAAGTGAAAGCTTTCATTTTTTGCCCATTTAGTGTAATATTGGCTGTTGGTTTGTCACAGATGGCCTTTATAAGGTTGAGGCAAACAGTGTGTATTCCGAGTTTCTGAAGGGTTTTTATCATGAACATGTGTTTGACTTTATCAAAAGCTTTTTCTGCATCTGTTGAAGTGACCATGTGGTTTTGTTTTTGGCTCTGTTGATGTGGTGCATTACATTTATTGATTTGCATATGTTAAGCCATCCCTGCATTCCTGGAATGAACCCCACTTAGTCATGATGTATAATCTTCTTGATCATTTGTTGCATTCTATTTGCCAGTATTTTATTGAGAATCTTTGCACCTATGTTCGTTAGTAAGATTGGCCTATAGTTCTCTTTTTTGGTTGAGTCTCTCTCTGGTTTTGGTATGAGAGTAATACTTGCCTCCAGGAATGATTTAGGGAGGATTACTTTCTTTTCAATTTCATTGAAGAGTTTAAGGAGTATTGCATGAACTCTTCTCTAAAATTCTCATAGAATTCAGCCGTGAATCCATCAGGACCTGGGCTTTTTTTTGTGGGTAAGTTTTTTTATTATGTTTTCAATTTCAATAGCTGATATTGGGTTATTCAAAATTGCTATATCTTCTTGGTTGTGTTTTGTTAGTTCATATGATTCTAGAAATCTGTCCATTTCCTCTGTGTTTCCCTCTCTATGTGAGTAGAGATTTTCAAAGTAGGTATTCATGATCTTTTGAATTTCCATGGGATCTGTGATAATTTCCCCCTTCTCAGTCCTTATTGCATGAATTTGGGTTTTTTCTTTCTTTTTCTTTATAAGGTTAGCTAGAGGTTTGTCAATTTCTTTATTCTCTCAAAAAAACAACTTTTTGATTCATTAATTGTCATTTTTTTTAGTTTCAGTTGTATTGATTTCTGCTCTAATCTTTACTATTTCTTCTCTTCTATGAGCTTTAGATTTAACTTGCTCTTTTTTTCTAGAAGCTTGAGATGAAGCATTAGATTGTTTATTTGTGCTTGTTCTGTTTTGTTGATATAACAATTTATTGCTATGTATTTCCCTCTTAAGACCACTTGCATTGCATCCCACAGATTATAGTATGTTGTTTCTGCATTTTCATTGAATTGTAGGTATTGCTTTATTTCTTCTTTAATTTCATCAGTAGCCCACTGGTTGTTCAAAAGGTTGTTATTTAATTTCCATGTATCTATGCCAGTTTTGCAATTTCTTTTACCATTAATTTCCAATTTCAGTGTGCTATTATCAGATATTATGCATGGGATAATTTCAGTACTTTTGCATTTACTTAAGAATATTTTATGGGATAATATATGGTCTATTTTGGAGAATTTCCCATGAGCAGCTGAGAAGAAGGTGTATTCTGATGTGGTTGGGTGGAACACTATGTAAATATCTACTAAGGCCAATTGTTCACAGGTATCATTCAGTTATATTATGTCTTTGCTGACTTTTTGTCTAGTTTTGTCTATATCTTTGTGACAATGGGCTGTTAAGGTCCCCTATAATAATTGTGTTCCTCTGTATTTGGTTTTTCATGTCCTTTAGTATCTGTCTTATATAGTTGGGTGCTCCTGTGTTTGGTGCATATATATTTATAATTGTTAGTTCTTCCTCTTAAATTTTTCCACTTACAAGTATGTAGTGATCTTCTTTGTCCCTTTTAATCATTTTAGGTTTGAAGTTCACATTGTCTGCAAATAGAATAGTTATCCCTGATTTTTTCTGGGTTGCTGTTGCATGGAATACTATTTTCTATCCTTTGGCTTTTAATCTATGAGTTTCTTTTTGAGTCAGATGCATTTCTTGTATACAGCATATTGTGGGATCCTGTTTCTTGATCCATTCTGTCAACCTGTTTCTTTTGATAGGTGAATTGAGCCCTTTTACATTTATAGATATCACTGATATGTCTTGGCTTGACTTTACCATGTTGTGTTACTCTTGTTAGTTTCCTGCTTTTCTCCCTTGTTTACTTTCTTTTCCAGCCTGATGATTTCTTTCTGTTTTTGTTCTGGAAGTTGTGGTCATTTTTATTTCTATCTAGGATGTCCTTCAGCACTCTTTCTAAGGTCACTTTGGTGGACACGAATTTCTTCAGTTGTTCTTTGTCATGGAAGTATCTTGTTTCTCCATTAAATTTGACAGACAGTTTTACTGGGTACATCAGTCTGGGTTGAAAGCTGTTTTCTTTTAAGGCTTGAAATACTTCACTACAAGCTCATTTTAACCTGAAGATTTGTGCTGAGAAGTCTGCTATGATTCTAATAGACTTTCCTTGATAGATGAGTTGTCTTTTCTCTAACAGCTTTTAATATTCTGTTTCTATGCTGTATGTCTGAGATTTTAGTTATTATATGTCTGGGAATAGGTTTATGTTGATTATGACTGTATGGCATTCTATATGCCTCACTTATTTGTATATCCGATCTTCCCCCCATGTTTGGTAAATTTTCTGCCACTACTTTTGTGAACAGCTTAGTTATATCCTCTGCATTGTCTTCTGCCTCCTCACTGGTGCCTATTAATCTAACATTTTTTCTCCTGGCATCATCTTGAAGCTTCTGGATTGTCATTTCATGCTGCTTTGTTGTTTTTATAAGTTCTACCCTTTCAAGATCACTGTCTGTGATCCTGTCCTCAAGGTCCAAAATTCTATCCTCAGCTTCATTTAAATGGTTTTGCAGGCTTTCAATGCAATTTTTTGTTTGTTGCATATCTCTTTGAATTTTCATGAATTCTGCTTGTTTTCTGCATTGCTCATTCAAAGTTTCAATCAATTTCCCATGCTCCTGTAGTTTCTTATCTAACTCTTCTCTAGCTATGTTGAGCAGCTCACTTACTAAGTCTGTTACTTTTGTCTTTACATTAGACATTATTTCTAATTTTAATTCCTCTATAGCCTCATGGATTTGTTTCTTTACTTCATTTGCTTTCTTTTCAGAGATTTCTGGTGTATGACTTTTAAGGTCCTCTATTTCATTATCTCTTGCACTTGCTTCTGATGGACTAGATGTTTGGCATTGCATTTTGCCTTTTTGCTTAGTCATTTTCACTGTTTGGGTAAGTTTTTGGTCTTTCTATCCCAACTTTCACAGCTTTCTGTAGTGTTTGTTTTAGGGTCCTACTGTGTGGTTGATGCTTGTCAAATTGCTGGGTACCACAATGAAGAGGAGATCCAGTCCCCTGAATTCCTCCTACAGTGCCTGTTGGGTGAACCCTATATTCTTTCTGGGCTAACTAGCCCAGAAGTATTGGTGTAGGGCAACTCTTAGTTCCTGCTGTTGTTATATCTCCAGGCTGTTGTACATCAACAGATCTCCCTGGCTATAGTGTTTGTGTCAGCTGAGGCCCTACTGTGTCACTGGGGGTCTCATAAGTTCTTTTAATTTTCTCTAAGTTGGGGGAGTGTTATTGGTGCACTCCTCAACTTGTCTGATGTTCTCTGTGTGGGGGAGAAGGTTACCCTCTCTCTTGCCAGGTTCACTAAGGTCTTACAATTGGAGGGAGTTTCACTTCTGCTCCTATTTACCCACTGCAGACCTCAATTTTAGGGGGCAAACTCACCACACTGACTGGAGCCTGATGAGTTCTTCTGTTTGGGTGAGGGGTTCCTGAGTCTCTCAACCAGCCAGAATGGTAGTCTACTGTAGTCCAAGATTCAGATGTTCCTGGTGGAAGGGTGGGTCCAGCAGTGGTAGTCCCAGGCAGCTCAGGCCTACAGCAGGCTTCCTTAATGTTCCTGGAGGAAGGGCGAGCCCAGCAGCGGCAGTCCCAGGCAACTGAGGCCTTCTGCCACTGGCCTCCATGATGCTCCTGGTGAAGGGCCTCCTTTTTTACTATTTCATTAAATTTTTATCATGTGTAGATGTTTTTCAAGTTCATTTCCTAAAGCTACTAAGATAATCATAAGCTTTGTGTAGTTTATTCTATTAATAATATATCTTGTTTTAATTGATTTTTCAGTGTCAAAATTACTTTGTCCTCCTGAAATAAATTCTATTTCATCATAATGTATAATTTTTTACATTTTATATGTTTCTAGATTCAGTTTACTAAAATTTTCTTAAGGATATATGTCTATATTCATGATGATATTGACTTTTAGTTTTATTTTCTTGTTATGTCTTTGTCTGTGGTTAATATTAGCTTTAGGGAATGAGTTGAAAGTTTTCACACCTCTCCTGTTCTCTGAAAGAATTTGTACCATTTCTTTAAATATTTGAAAGAATTCTCCAGTGAAGTCATTTGATCTAGGCTTTTCTTTGTTGGATGATTTTAGTTTTATTTTCTTTCTTTTTTGTAGGTTTTCTAGTTCTTCTACTATTTGCTTTGGTGACTTAAGCCTTTTGAAAGATTTGTCAGGTTGGTCAAAGCTGCCTAATTTATTGTCATAAAGTCATTTGTATTTCCTTATAGTTATTCTTTAAATTTTGGTAGTGTTGATGGAATGTACATGTCTTCTTTACTGATTTTATAAATTTTTAAAATTTTGTTCTAAGTTCTTTTTCTTAGTCAGTTTAATGAATTGTTGTCAACATTATAGATTCTTTAAAAGGACAAATTCTGGTTTCATTAATTTTCCAATTTTTATTTGTTTCTATTTAGTTGATTTCTGAAGAAATCATTGCCATTTCCTTAATTTACTCTTTTTTTTCTAGAATCTTGGGGAAACTTAGGTACTTTATTTAAGATCTTGCTTTTTTCCTGACATATGTATTTAAGACTATCTCTCTAATCTCTGCTGATGCTACATCACATAAATTTTGATACAATTTTTTCATTTTCATTGATTACTAAATTTTTTATTCCCTTGTAATTTCTTTTTTGAACCATGAGTATTTAGAAATATGTTGTTGATCTCTAAATATTTGTGGAGATTTTTTTGTTTTCTGTTATTAGTTTTATTTAGTTCTGTAGTTGGAGAGAACTGTGTGACTTACATATTTTTAAAATTATCCTGACTACTTCATGACTTGTCATATGATATATAGTGTTTATATGTATGTACATAGTTGAAAACAATTTGTGCTTGCAAATCATCAAGTCATCATATATTTCTGCAATGGGAAACCTGACTAATGTAGGTATCTTAATAAATCTCATCCAGAAGGTGACAGAAGAGTGAGGCAAACAATGAGATAGTTAAATAGCAGTAATTCATATTTTGACTTGAAGAGAAAAATGACCATTTTCATAGTTTGAACAACTTTTATATTTTTGCCTGCATTCAGAAGCTCAGAAGGATTCAATTGGGAATAAGCTGGCTTTGTTTTTTCTTGATCTATCATAGTCACAGGGTGACCTTGTCCAACATTCATGTTTTGTTAATGTTCACCACCATGACTTGGTGTGCACACCAGGTCTGCCACTCCACTTCCCAACAGTACTGACCCAGGCACCAGAAGTCAGCAACTACTTTCAATATGAAACTCAGGAATGACACTGTTAAGGATATGGTCTGCCAAGACTCTGAAGTACACTGGAGAACCAACAAGTTCACACAGGTAAGGAGAAGGTCTAAAAGGATCAAAGAAGTGGACCTACTCCACTTGATGAGATAATGTGAAAGAAAACATGCTATCATGAGCACCAGTGTGAAAAATGTCACCACTCATTCTAGAAGGATCTAAGCTGTTCACCATTATAGATAAGGCTAGAAGAGGCCCAAATGCAAGGTCGTTAACTCACTGTGTGCATTCAATGATCCACTTGGAACAGTTATAAACTCCTCCTCAAATATAAGCCCAAATCTTCCATTTCAAAAGAATAGACTCCCAAATTGAGACATCTTGGATGAATGGTAGAAACCACTCAGTTTCACTGTGAGGCCCAAAATGGCTTGTTTGGTTGACCTTTCTGTGACAGCACTTGGTGGACTATTCCAAAGCTTGCTCTGGAAGCTGCATGAACTGATGATTTATTATAAGATGACCTCTCTCAGATGGTCACTTTCCTTCTTTCTGATTAACAGTTCTTTCTATAGTCCAGAGTACTGATGTAGAGTTTGTAGGTCTGCTCAGCTTTGTTTAATTTTAATTCATTCCAATTAATGAGTTTTGCCCTTGTATTTTTTTCCTGATACTTCAGTTATTTCACTTACAACTTTTTTAAAGCATCACACCAGATCTTTCTAAAAAAACTGTTAAAATGAGGTGGCCTACTAAAAATAATTTGGTCCTCTCTTGAATGTTGTTTATTCTATCAGTCTGTTTTTGAAAAAGTTCACATCCTCTATGTATAAAAGCAGAAATGTCAAAGGTAGCTACAGCAGCACCATGTATCCATCCAGCACCCTTCCCTGTGAGACAAGTTCCAGTGCCTGCTATTTTCCTCCCATGAGCAGTGTCCATTTTCTACTTAGGCCTCTGCTGTCTTCTTTTTCTGGGTTCAGTATCTGATTTTTCAAGGCTTCACTGGTTTTGGCTTGTTCTATCTTTTTTTTTTCTTTCTCTCTCTTGATAATGACCATTCTTTCAAAAGTAAATAGAAACTTGGTGTTGTTTTAACTTCCATTTTTTTTTTGAGACAGGGTCTCACTATGCAGTTCAGGTTGGCCTCGAGCTCACTTTGTACCTCACAGGCTGGTCTCGAACTTACAATCATCCTCCTGCCTCAGCCTCCCAAGTGCTGTGATTACAGGAGTGCACCACCACCATGCCCCAGCTCTAATTTGTCTATCTTTAATGGCCAGTGATGTCAAAATTATTTTATAAATGGAATGGCCAAGTTGGGGGTTTAGCTCAGCAGCACAAGCACCTGCTTGGCAAGCACAAGGTTCTGAGTTTGATCCCCAATACCAAAAAAAGAAATAAAAAAATGTAATGGCCATTTGCATTTCTGAAAAGTGTCTGTTCATTTTCATTGTCCATTTTATTGGGTTTTTTATTGTTGGGGAGTCTGATTTTTTGAGTTTTTTTTTAATATTCTAGATGTTAGTCTTCTGTTTCTTATATATTTTAGATACGAGTCCTCTGTTTTCCTCAGTGTCCTACTTTATTGGGTATTTTATTGTGAGTGTTCTAAGCTTTTTAGTTTTCTATATATTCTACATGTTAGTATAGTAGGTTGTCTCTTCACTCTGTTAGTTGTTTCTTTTGCTATGCAGAAACCTTTTAATTTATTACGATCTCACTGATTCTTCAAACTATTTTTTGTGTCACTGGGATTCTGTTCCTGGATAGGCAGAACAAATATAGTTGAAATGGTTATATTTCAAGAAGTAGTATATACATTTAATACAACCTCAGTCAAAATATCAGTGGTTTTCCTCACAGATCTAATGAAAACAATCTTAAAATTCCTGTAGAATCAGAAGAGATCCAGAATACAAAACAATCCTGAGTAACAAAAGCAAAGCAAGAGGTATTATCACAATCTCAGATTTGAAGTTACACTACAGAGCTTCAGTGATAAAGACATCATCATATTGGTAAAAAAAAAAAAAACAACAGATGTGGATCAGTGGTCAGGGTAGAGGGTGTAGAAATAACCCAGGTACATTTAGGAATATGATTTTTGACAAATGAGACAAAAACATACACTGGAGGAAAGATAGATTCTTTAATAATGGTTCTTGGAAAATTGGATAATGTGCAGGATACTGAGTCTAGGACATATGTCTCACCACGTACCAAACTACAATCAAGATGGATCGGGTGTAAGTGTCAAAATGGGAACACTTAATAAACAGATAAAACTCTTAAAGGTATTGTTGCAGAATTTCCAAGGAACTGGAGAGACCAGGAGGGGATTTTTCAGGAGGATTTCAATGATGCATTATCCCAGCCATTAGAAATGCTCAAAACTAGACTGGGCCCCAAACCAAAGAGAGGTCCCTTTTATATAACTTGTGACATCAAGCAAGTAAAGATACAGAGGGAAACAAAGGCAATTCATCCCAGAAGCTAACCTTATCTTCTTAGCCTTGAAAGAAAACACATCCTGTGCATCTCAGGATGTTAGAATGCTGCGAAGCTTGTTCATAACCCCATTCACTAGTTTTATCAGTGTCAGTACCCAGTATTCCCCCTCTGAGGAAGGAGATTCCCATAAGAGAACTGCCAGATGTCTCTCTTATCAGTGAGAAAAGCACAAGTGCTGGTGAAAAAGGGGCTGCCTGAGGAGATGCCCACCTGAACCGGGAATATTTTACAGAGCTCTGAGTTCTGCTTTAATATAAGCCTTGCAGGGATTGTGTTTTGTTTTGTTTTGTTTTGTTTTGTTTTGTTTTGTTTTGTTTTGTTTTTACCCTATTATTTAGACAGTGACCAGCAAGATGCCTTCCTTTGGAGGTTGTTTGTACACCATGGGTGCAGTGGGAGGCAGCACTAGCCAGGCTAACTAGAGCAAGACATAGCTATGTTTTGAAGGCCTCATCCTCAACCATCCTCTTCAATCTCTTTGCAAGAATTTGCAAACCACAGCATCTTTGTTGTACCCTCACACACTGCCCCTAGGCAAACTACATTTTGCTCAGTGTCATCTTCAAAATGATCATGTTATGAAGTCTTATTCTCTGTTAGCTCTGATAGAACACATAACTTATTTTCAAATTGATCTGGAAAACCAATGTGGATGTCACCATTATAAGTCACCAGGACTTCTAGGTGGAAGCAATGTACAGCAAAGAATCAGAAAGTCAAAGGCCCTGGATAGAGGTGGTGAATCTAGATGAACTTTCTAGAGATCCTACTAAAAGAAGCTGGGAACTGAAAAGGGAAGCTGTTGGGAAGGGAGCTACAGGAAAGTGGGGGATGGAACCCTGTACACTATCATCATCCAAGGTGCAACTAAGAAGGAATCCTTGAGAGAGACTGAAGGTCAGGTGAATGTGACCTGGACCAGGAGCCTGCATGCCAGCCCTTGTGCTCAGTACTGCAGGCCCTGGCAACAAGCCTTTTTTCAGTCTTCTTTATTTGCCTGATCAACTTCAGACTCTGTTCCAGGTTGGTCACACTGCTACCTTGTGACATCACAATGTCATATCCTACCCCCACACCTATGATTCCATCATGTGGTAGCAATGTCCCTGTGCCTTGTCTACCAGCAGGTAGGTAGCATCAGATCTCACTGGTTGAGGGCTCAGGCCCTCCAGGCTGAACTCACTTCAGACACAAGACCTACATCCAGGCCTCTGGAACTTGGAAGTGACAGACTACAAATTGGGGTTCCAAAGACCTTTTGTTTATTTTTGATTCCTTTGCTTGAGTGGCTCATGGGACTCAAGGAGCAGCTTACATTTACCATTGCATTTTAAAGGAGGTTTTAAAGGATGGAAATAAAAAGCCAGATGAGGTGATCTGGAAATGCCCTGAGTCTAGGAGTTCCGTTCCCATGGAACTGTGATGTACCAACTGCCCAGAACATGGATGAGTTCTTACTTTCCTGTGAACTCCTACATGTTCAGCCATCCAGATTCTCCCCAAGGTGAGCATCTTCTGCTCTGCCATGGTGTTTCTTCTTCAGAGCCAGCTGCAGATGAACCAAACTACAAACCAAGACAAACCTCTCCTCCTTTTAACTGGCAGTTGTCAGGTATTTTGTCCCAGTAATTAAAAAAGTAACTAAGACACTGAAGCAGGACCCTTTATGAAATAAGGAAGGGGGTCTTAGGATCTGTCATCAAACAAGATAGATTGAGTTCATTTTGATTTATTTTAATTAATTTATTGGTGCTAAGAAATGAACTCAGGACTCCCTCCCTATCTCTTGACAAAAGCCATTATAAAACTGCTTGAAAGTCCATAGTTCTGATGTGCATTTTCATAAAAGTAATGAAATTGAACATGTTTTCATAAATTTACTGGTTATTTGAATTTTTATATGAATACTCAATATCTTTTGCCTAGTTTTTAACTGAATTGTTTTTGTTATTGTTGCTATTATTTCTGAGTTTAAGTTCTTTTTATATTCTAGAGATTAGTCCTTTGACAGATGAATAGCCTGAAAACAATTTTTTCTAATTATGTAGGTCATTTTTCATTCTATCAATTGTTTTGCTGTTTTTGTCGTATGGAAGTTTCTTCATTTTGATATAACCCTATTGATCTATCTTTTATTTTATTTCCCATGATTTTAGAGATTTCATCCAAAAAATTTTGCTTAACATATTCAGTCTTTCACCTATGTTTTCTTCTAGTAGTTTTGTAGTTCCAGGTCTTGTATCTAGTCCTTTAAACTATTTTGAGATGATTTTTGCTTAGGATGAGACAATTTTTTCAAAATACTAAAAAATAAATCTACCGTATAATCAAATTGCCTACACCTGAGTATATACCCAAAATATAAAATATCAGCATATCAGAGAGATGCTTGTATACCCATGTTTCTTTCTCAATCACACGCAATAGCTTAAGATATGGAGTTGGCCTAGATGTTCATCAATGAGTGAATGGACAAAGAAAATGTGGCCATATTTGTATACAGTATCATTTAGCCATAATTGAGAATGATAACTTACTATTCTCAGCAAAAGAGATAGAACTGGAGGATACTATGTTAAGTGAAATAAGTCAGATATAGACATGCTCAATGCAAATATATATATGTGATTTCTAGAGGCTTAGAACTGTTGGAAGAAAGTCTGGAAGAAGTTTAAATAAAGGTAATAAACCACAGTTATATAGAATAAGCATTAGCATTCTGCATCAGGTTAGGGTGATGGAGTTCAAAATACTTTTATAAATTTTATTAATAAATAGAAAAACTGAAAGACTCCAAACAGTAATCATAAAGAGATGGAAACATTAATAACCCTGATTAGACAAGTACATATGGAATACATGTATTGAAATAAGCCATAAATATTTACAGTAAGTCATATCAATTGAAAACTTTTTAATTTTTAAGGAGATAGATTAATTGCCTTGATTTGATCACTGCATACAGCATATAATATTTTCTTCTGATATTATAATTAAAAGTATACTAATTTATAATGAAAGGAATGAGATTTGGATACATGAATATTAGGATCTTGTTTGTATAGAAAAAATTAAAATATAAGTTAAGGCTTTTGGTGATGAGCTTTGGAAGACATGCAGTATCAACATCACCAGCTACTTCACTGATAATTGTTGGTAAATCATAGAACTTGTCTGCAGAAACTATATTCTTCCAAAGTTCTAACTTGAACTTTTCTCCCTTAATCTCATCTACCGTAGAAAGAATATGCTGATTTCTTTCCCCTTGAAAGTAGTATTGGGGTCATTGAAATGTCCATAGTACTGTATTAGACAAGAACGGCTGCTTATCCAGGTTTAAAAAAAAAAAAAAAAAAAAAAACTGGGTATTAAACCAAGAACCACAAATTAGGCAAATGTTCTACCACTGAAATTCCATCAACAGCCCTAATTATTCTGAGACAGAATCTTGCTAAATTTCCCCGACCACCTTTGAAATTTCAGTCCTTCTGTTTCAACCTCAAAGTACCTGACCAATTCGATCTTTAAAAGCTGGTATCAAGGTTATCTACCTTGCAGAAACACAGCGTCCATGTTCTCTACTGAACTTTTCCCTTCAATATCCATGCATCTCCACATACACTAGCAGTTTGTTTTTAATCAGTTGCTGCATTGTTGCTTCCAAAAACAGAAAATAATCTTGAATCTAACTTACTAACCTTTATAAAATACATATGTTTTACTATTTCTCTAAGAAGAAAGTTTAGTTCAGCTGGGTTTCTTCTTTTTTTATAATGGAACTTTTTAACATTTCTTTTTATAATGGGACTTTTCTTTCAAAAAAAAAAAGAGCTGTGCATTGATTTGTAACGCCACCTCTTAATCTGAACTATTGATCTAGAACACAGTTCTATTGTGCTTAACAACTCTACAGCTCCTGTCATTTACATCTCATGAAATCAGACAACACCTGGCCTGGTCTATACCCATTTGATAAGGCAACTCCACCTAGATGTTGTGACATAATCAAATTGCAATGAAATTTCTAAATACCCCCACTTGCTCTATTAACCTTATTTTAAGCCAGTAGTAAAATATCCACTGGCCAACCATGGTTCACAGACTGTACCTAGAATTTCATTGGTTCAAAAATTATTTACTCCCAACAATTAAGCCATTCATAAAAATGATATTTAGTTCTTTTTTTTACAGTTTGCAAAATCATACTATGGAAGATTACACTGACCTTAGATTGTATTTAATATTAGGCTCAGTATTAAAATTAGAAATATTTTAATAGAATTATATAATGAAGTACTGTCATTATGTTCATAAATCATGATCTGTGTCCAAAGTAGTCTTTTTACACAGTTGTCTTTCTTTGATTTCAAATAGTTTGTTGGTGGTGGTGATGGTCTTATTTTGAGAATATCATTTATGAATGGGATATGTAAGAACAGAGGACTGAGTTAACCAAAGCTCTAATCAAAGCACAATACAGTCACCAACTCCTCAAACCTTACCTTCTTGTTTTATTCATTTATTCTAATTTCTCCCTTTTCCCTTAACTTTCTTCAAAGAAATCACCACAGGCTTGACATGTCTTTTATGTTTCATGAATTCTTAAAGACATAGCATTGTCATGCATGCACTTTTTTTTTTTTGTAAATGTTACTACATTGCATCTCATTTCCTTTTTTGTTCAGGGCAGACCATGCCAAGAGACAGTTATTGCTACCACATTAATAATCTTTTTATTTGGAAAAAATAGATTTTGCTAGATTAGCGCTCAGCAACTACTACAGGCAGATCATGTCCAGCCCTGTGCTCTTTATGCAAATTAAGTTCATGGGGCTCAGACACATGGATTAGTTTGCATACCAAAAATTATTTCACCCTGTCACTACCAAATTTCACAGTTGTTGCAAGAATCAATCAACCCGAAAGCTGGGTCCAATCAGACCCATTCTGGAAAGTTGGCAGCCCTTGGAACTGAATGCTCCACTGCAGCTCCATATTCTAGTTATTCACAATCATCTTCTCTGCCTGCCGTTCTTATTGCCTGGTGGAGGAGGACAAACAACATTCACTGTGACTAGCGAGATTTTCCTAAGGCAACTTTCCACTCCAGCTTCCCACTCAGTGTCATGTGACGTGACCACAGCACTTCCACACCCAGTCACTCGTTGGCAAAGCTCCTCCAACAAGCTCCACATTAAGTCTTCTGGATTTTTATGGGCTTGAATAATTGAGTCGTGGTGTCTACACTGTGAGCTGGCTTTGTACATAAATCCATAACTAATGCTCCGTGGAAAAAGCAGCTGGACTCAGTGGGAACTAGTTCTCATTCTTGTTACAACCAGTGTGCCTTTAAAAAAAAAAATACTAATTGTGGACAATTGTTTTCTATGTTACCAATATTGTAAAATTTTCCAGATTTAGAGGACATCTAAAAACACTTCAGCCACATACACTTTGTGATTAAAGTAGAACTGGTGACACTTCGTGATTAAAGTAGAACTGTTGAGGATGGAAGCCCCTAAACTCTCAGCACAGGGCCAAGTTCTTTCAGAGCATTGTTAGTCTTTACCTGTGTCCTGGTCTAGGCAGTATCACATCCTGGAATGGATTATTAAAGACTTGATTTATAGCAAAGCAAATATCCAGTGTGGTACTAGACTCGTAGGAACTGCTTGCTTGCTTGCTTGCTTGCTTGCTTGCTTGCTGTTATGGCTTGTGTCTCGACTTCCCAAAGCTCCATGCAGTCATTCATGGGGCTTTCATAGAGTGGGCAAATTTAGAGTGTGTGAATCTGAGACTGATTTATGGTGCAATGCTAAGAAAATGGCACTAGGATTAAGGGTGTGCGTGTTACCCACTCTAAGTATACTGGATAAAATATAAAAGATAAAAAGAGCTGTGATCATCCCTTGCTCATTTTGTTACCTTCTGCCCACCATAAACTGTTTCTGCTCTGCAGTGCTTGTCTGTCATGCCACCTTGCCTTGGCGCCAGCTGATTATGAACTGAAATCCCTACAAACCTCTCCTCCTTTAACTTTGGGTATCAGGTATTTTTGTCTCAGTAATAAATAACTAGGACTTTTTCTTTCTTTTTTTGCTTTTCTTTTCTTTTCTTTCTTTCTTGCTTCCTTCCTTCCTTCCTTTTTTCCTTCCTTCTTTCCTTCCTTCTTTTATTTTTCCTGAAGGTGAGAAGTGAACCTAGGGCTTTAATGCTGAGCTACATCCCTAGTTCATTGTTCACTTTTTATTTTCAAACCCAGTCTCACTAAATCATGAAATTGCCCAGACTGAGCTTGAACTTTCAGTCCTTCTGGTTCAGTCCCTCAAACTGCTGGGATTACAGGTGTGCACCACCCTGCTTCACTAGGAAGTGCTTTTGGAGTGCCAATCAGATAAATAAGTTGACTCTAAAAAGTGTTGTCAATAGATTCCCCACTCTTTAAAAGCTGAATGTAACAACAAAAATGACTGACATGGGAAACAAATAACAGGCATTCTGACCATGCTATGAAAAGTCAAGATATAATAGATGAGTTAGTACCTGAAGACCTGCACAAAGACCACGGGTTAGAGACTTCAAGATGACACAGGAAAAAATGAATGACTAGCTTCATTAAAGTCTTATTTATACTTCATCAGTGTGATCAATTTCAAGTAAAGTATCTTGCCTTTCTTAACCAATTGAACAGCAAAAAAGAAATATTTGCTACATGAATTTTCTCTTCACTTTTGTATTTCACTTGTTTTTAATTTTTTGGCAAGGATTTAAACTGAACCCAAATATCATTCTTGGGAGGTAAATTTGTAGTTGAGTAGTGACGCACTTGTCCAATATGAGCAAGGCCCCCATATTGCAATTAATGATTAAATAATAAGGTATCATATATAAAACATATTGAAGTCAAAGTCTTCTCCAAGTTAATAAATAACAATTTCCCAAAAAAAATTTAAGTAAAAGACTAATTTATAACTACATTATTTTTGTTCATGTTACGTGTTAGTTATTACTTTTTTGTTGTAATCTTTAATGAAATACCTGAAGACCTAAAGAAGGATACAATGAAATACTCTCATTTACACATTAATAGTGCTGCAGAGTGATCAGACCCTCAGATATCTGAGGGGTGACCACAGGGAATAAAGAAAGGCAAAAGACAGTATCTTTTGGTATAAGGGGGGACCCAGAGGTGTTTGTTTCTAGTGGACTGACTCTCTAATTTCTGGGAGTTGTCCAGTTTTATTAGCAAGAAGCTGGGTGATGGGGCGCTAATATGCTTTTCCTGGAACAGTGACAGTGGCAGGAATGGGATAATAAAATGGGGGTCAAATTTAGCATTTCAAAAGGAGCAAGATGAAGTCCTTCCCCTGGATGCCTGTATTTTGTATTTGGTCTTCTGACAGGTACTTTCTTGTCTCTAGAGACTGTGAATGTGAGCTTTCCCATCATAGCCAGAAAGCAAGCAGCTATTTGCAAACTCTACTGAGCCTTGAGGTAATTCACACAGGCCTTGGACCAAGGGACCACAAGCAGATAGTCTCATAGCCTGGTCCCTAACACAGCAAACTATTATTTCATATCTCCTGGGCCCCAATACCTTAATATTTTAATCCATTTGATATCTAGATGGTTTTATATTTCCAATTACACATCTCTTTCTCCCCAGCAATAACAGCACTTTTGATTTGGAAGGTTGTTAACACATGTCACTTTATACTTTTCTAGGTGTGTATTCATCTCTGACAATATAGTGTTGTTTATGGCATAGATGGAGTTGGTATCATATATCGAACATCTTTTTCCAAGTTAATTCAGTTAATATTACGGTTTGGAGGTCTACCCATACTGATACATGGAGTTAGCCTATAGTATTCCATTGTATTAACATGAAATTTTTATTAATATTTAAATTCTCTGTCATTACAAGCAGTATTTTTATGAACATTCATATACATGTATTTGTGGACACTGAAAGAGTTTTGCTAAAGTGGAAAACTAATACCATTAACACTACTAACAATAGTAATAAAATGTGTAACTTATCACGTCCTAAAAATGTAACACCTAGATATTCTACATACATTAAATCATTTCATGCATTATATTATTATCATTTATCGATGATTATTATTCTAATTATATTATCATTTACTGATATAGCAAACATATATAGGTTTTACTGGGTGATATGTAAATTTTTAATTTTATTAAATAAAAGTTATTCATCAAAGTGTTTTAAGAATTTCCATTTTGTGATATACATGATTTCCTATTTAGTCACATTTTGGTATCACTTACTAAGGTCAAATTTTCAAAATAGGATTCCACAAATCTTTACGGAAAAAATATACACTCATGTAATATTTGTACAAATGCTCCAATGAGAAAGAGATCAAAGTTAATTCTGTGTTAGGTGTGGTAGAAGAGAAAGGACATCACAAAGATTCGGAATTGAGGACACAACAAAATGGCCAAAAGAGGGTCAAATGTTATTGACCATTTGGCACATATCTGTCCAAGGGAGAGGCTATACAACTTAAGTCTTAGATTTCTCAGTGCTCACTGGACTATTGAAGCCTGAAAGGCAAAGTCTGAATTAAAAATTACAGCATAGCTAATCCCATTGTTTCTAACTCTTCAAGCCTTGCCTACCTTAAGCTTTATGACTTTCCATGAGCGATGTGCTTTAAATACCTATACTTTCGCCTTTAACTTGTGAATCAGATATGTGGAATTCTCACCTTCTTGAGTTGTGAAATAACACATAAAAATCAGTATCTTCTTTAAAACTCCAAATGTTCATTTTTCCCCAGCACTGGCTAATTTTCTTATGTTTTTCTTAAAAGGAAAGAATGTTCATTATGCATGTCTGATTGACAGTGAGATATAGTCAAATTATAAACATGAGGAGATTAAGGATCTTTACCATGTGGTTAAATCAAATTAAGTAAAACTTTCCAGCTTATGGCAGTTGTAGGAACTGCCATTTTCCTCTGACAAACTAATATTAACACTTGAAGCACACAGAGATCTTAAAGTCCCACCAGATCGAAAATTCCCAGCACGGGAAGGCTAGGCTTTTTTCCCCAGGATAGCCGATTCAGTCCTCACCAAAGGGTCCCTCTGTGTTCAGCAGATTTCACAAACTAGTGTTTTTATGTAAAAAAGGTAAAACAAAATTTCATTAAAAAAATAGGAGAGTAGCAATAGCTAATTCGCTGAATATTGTTATCTTTAAAGTATTCAGAATTCGAGCTATGGGCATTAAAATTTCTCTAATCAAGATTAGCACAAACCTTCCTTTTCAATGAACTAAGAGACACTAATAGTGTGACTGATCCGCATTTTTTCCCTTTCCCTTCTGCTCTTTCCACTTTCCTTCGTCCTAGATCCTTTTTTACTTTTGAACCATTTCTTCCCATTTCACAATATCTATTGTACATTTTAGACATTATTTACTCTTTCAATTTCTCATACCAGGGAGAGAATACGATGCTGGCACATGTGAGTCTGATTTATTTCATTTATGAGTATGGTCTGGAGTTGGATCCATTTACCTATAAAAGTTTCAAGTTTATCATTCTTTATGGTTGAGTACTCTACTGTATAAAAATATCACATCTTTTTAATCCAATCTTCAGTTGATGGGCATTTAGGTTGTTTCTAAGATTTAGCTATTATTAATTGTGCTACTATACACATGAATACACATATATCACTTTGATATGATGTTTTTAATTCTTTTTGGAAGATATCCAGAAGAGGAAGATGAGGCTTGAAAGGGACCTCTATCCTAGTTTTTTGAGGACTCTCCATACTGTTTTCAAAGTCGTTGTACCAGTCTATTGTCCCAACCCGTGGGTAAATCAACGAAGATCCTCGAGGGGGAGTGGGGATGAGATAGGACAAGAGACACGAGAAATGGAGACAAGACAGCATTCTGACCAAGTCTCATTTATTGGCAGGAAATGGTGGGCATTCATAGGGTACCGAGAAAGAGGGAGTGAAGCCTCTTGACATCAGCAAGTAACTAGGCAACGATGGGTCATCTTAGCCTCAGGGATGCGCATGGCTTCGGGAACCTTGAGAAATAGACAAGGTATGCAGAAACAGAAGCTAAACTGATATGATAGCTACCATTATCAACCAAAGGTCAGTCACAAGTCTCTTGCAGAAGTTTCCCACAGTCTATGTTCCTACCAACAGTAGAAAAGGGTTCCTTTCCCCCCAGCCAACCCCTAGCATTTGTTATTTGTTTATTTCTTCATGATAGCCATTCTTTCTGGGGTGAGATGGAATCTCAGTGTTGTTTTAATTTGAATTTCTAACTGACCAATGATGTTGAATATTTTTTCATAGATTTATTTGTCATTTGTATTTCTTCATCTGAGGAGTGTGTATTGATCTCAGATGCCCATTTTTGTTTTTTTTTTTAATTTGGCAGGCCTGATTTTTTTCAATTCTTTATATGCTCTAGATATAAGTCCTTTGGCTGAGAAAAATTGGATAAAACTTTTTCCCACTCTGTGGGTTATCTTCTCACTCTGGGGTGATGTCTTTTGATGTGTGAAAACTTTTCATAAATGAAATCTCAGTCATTGATTCTTTGAATTATTTCCTGTGCTGTTTGGATTGTGTTCATGAACTCTCTGACTCATCTATGTTTTCAAGATTTCTATCTACTTTCTCCTCCAGTAGATTTAGTGTTTCTGTTTTAATATTTAGGTCTTTGATCCATTTTGACTTTAGTGCATAGCAATAGACATGGGTCTAGTTTTAGTCATTGCCATGTGGAAAGCCAGTTTTTCCAGCATCCTTTATTAAAGAGACCATCTTCCTGTGAACATGTTTGATCCCTTTGTCAAAGATAAGGTGGTTCAATGTGCTTGTAGTTGTCTGTATCTTTTAATCTGTTCCAGTGATCCCCAGGGCTGTTTTTATTTTATTTATTTATTTATTTATTTGTTTGTTTATTTATTTATTTATTGCCAGTACCATGCTAATTTTATCACAGTCACTTTATAGTATAATTTCAAATTAGGAATTGTGATACCTCCTGCCTTGCCTTTGTTGCCCAGGATTGCCTTTACTATTCTAGATCTCTTCTATTTCCAAATGTATTTTAAGAATACTTTCTCTAGTTCCATGAGCCATGATAATGGTATTTTTATTGGAATTGCATTAAATCTATATAACAGTTTGGGGAGTATAGGCATTTTCACTATGTTGGTTCTTCCTATCCATGAGCAAGAGATATGTTTGCATTTTCCAATATCGTCTATGATCTCCATTTTCAGGATACTATAGTTTTCAATATGTAACTCTTTTGGCCCCTTCATTAGAGAGATTTCTCAGGATTTCTTTTTTGGGGGGGGATATTAGTGTGAAGGGTATGATTTTCCTAATTTCTCTCTCAGTGATTTTGTTGTTTCTGTACATTTGTTGTTCCTATACTTATTCCTTTTATTTCTCTCTTTCGTCTAATTGCTCTGGCTAATGTTTCTAGAACTGTATTGAATAGGAGTGGTGATAGTGGACATCCTTGTTTTTTTGTCTCATTTTAAAGTGAAAGCTTCCAGTATTCATCCACTTTGTGTGATGTTGGCTATTGGTTTGTCATAGATGGCTTTTATCAGACTGAGGTAAAGACCATCTATTCCAATTTTCTGTAGAGTTTTTATTATGAATAAGAGTTGGAATTTGTAAAAAGCTTTTTGTCCATTGAGATGAACATGAGATTTTTGTCTTTAACTCTGTTGATATGATATATTAGATTTATTAATTTGCATATCAATAATCATCCCTTTATTTCTAGGATGAATTTTACTTGGTCATGATTTATAATCTTATGATTTGTTGCATTGTTTGCCAGTACTGTATGATTTTTGTATCTATGTCCATTAGGGAGATTGGTCTGTAGTTTTCCTTTGTGGATGGGAGAACTTTCAGCCTTTGCATTCCTCAATGCATGAATTTGAGTGTATTCTTCCCCTTATTTTAACTAAGGTTGGCTAAGGGTTTGTTGATTTTACTTATTCTTTCAAAGAACTAACTCTTTGGTTCATTAATTCTTTGTACTGTTTTCTTAGTATCAATTGTGTTAATTTTTGCTCTAATCTTTATATTTTCCTCCCTTATATGGGCTTTGTATGTGACTGTTCTTTTTCTTGAAGCTTGAACTGCAACATTAGATTGTTTATTTGTGCTCATTCCATTTTCCTGATGTGAGAAATCACTGCTATATATTTCCTTCTTAGGACCTCTTTCACTGATTCCCATAGGTTCCAGTACATTGTCTCTTTATTTTTATTTAATTGTAGAAATTGTTTAATTCTTCTTTAATTTAATCTGCAGCCCACTGTTTGTGCAGGAGAATGTTGTTTAATTTCTAGTATTAATGGAGTTGTAATGGTTTCTTTTGACATTAATTTTCAATTGCATTGCACTATGGTCAAATAATATGAATATGATTATTTTAATTTCTGTCCATTTACTTAAGTGTGTTCAGTGAGCTAACACATGGTCAATTTGGTCAATTTCTCTAGTATCTTATTCATTAATTTTGAAAGACAGTTTTGCAGGGTACTTCAGTATGAGTTGGAAGTTGTTCTCTTTCATGACTTGAAATACTTCATTCCAAGCTCTTCTAAACATGAGGGTTTGCATTGAGACATTTGCCATCATGATGATGGACTTTCCTTTGTAGGTGATCTGTTTCTTCTCTCTAACAGTTTTTGATATTCTGTTTTTGTGCTGAATTTCCAGGATCTTGATTATTATATGTCTGGGTATAGATTTATTTTGGTCAGGGCTATTTGGAGTTCTATACATGTCACTTATCTGTATGTCACATTTGGTTCCCATGCCTAGGAAATTTTCTCTTATTCTTCAAATAATCTTTTCATGTCATTTGTGCTTTCTTTTCACTGATAAGAATCAAATTTATATTATTCCTCTTTGCATATATTGCAGCTATTGAATTGTTTTTTCCTGTCTTTTTGTTATTTTTAAGAGATCTTTCCTTTTATGATCTCTAGCCATGAGGCTGTCTTCAAATTCTTAAAGTCTGTCTTGAGTTTCATTCAAGCAATTTTGCCAGCTTTCAATGGAATGTTTAGTTTACTGGATATCTGTTTGAATCTGTTTCATGCATTCCATATCTTTCCTGTATTGATCCTCCATGACTTTCTTCATTTTCTTATAGTTCTATATTCTTTTATTTATCTCTAGGATAGAGTTACTGATCATTTCCTTAACAATTGCTGTTTTACTTCTTGTTTTTATTTTCCTTTTTTTTCCTGAGATTATTTTTGGTCTGACTTCCTCTGTAGTCTCATTTCTTTAGTTGTTATCATTTCAGAAATCTCATACGTGTTTCTTCCATTTTCCTCTATCTTGTTGTCTCCTGGACTTGCTCTGGGTGGGTGCGAGGTTTGAAGTTGCAGTTTGTTTCTTTGTCTTGTCATTTTCCATTTCAAAAGTTTTTAATCTAGTTTTCTGTGTTAATTCTTAAAAATTTTTATAGTAGGTAGCTTTACCATTAGTACCAAGGCCTCTCTAGGTAAAGTCTGTTCTTCAAGGATGTCTTCTGGGTGTCATAGGTTTTTGGTTTGTGTCTTTCCCAAGATCTTACCTTACCAACTTACTAAAAGTGAGATATTGGTATCTGTTTGGCTTAGTCTCCAGTCCTTTAGTGCCTGGGTGGGATGAGGGACAGCCATGGATCACACAGTCTTGTACCAAGCTGTTAAATTCCCTGCACCTCTCTAACCACAGGGCATGGGGGAAGAGCTAGCTGTTCCATTTACTGCATCCCCCTGTAGTCTTTAATCTTGCTCCTAGAGATTCCAGTTAGCTCTCTGGTGCATAAAAGGAAAGGGAAGGAAGGAAAAGAGTAGAAAAGAAAAGAAAAAAGAAGAAAAGAAAAGAAAAGAA
>PVJX010021945.1:0-31217 GCA_004027295.1 Dolichotis patagonum | reverse complement strand
AATGTAGTGATGAAATCTAGCACCACCTAGAAGTGGCTTTCAGAGGAAATACTGAGGGGTCAAGGTGAGGGACATTAGGGGACTTAGGGTTCCTTTTTGCAGGCAAGGCTGTGAAGAGTGCCTCCCATTTTATGTGTCTATACAGTATCTACCCATTTGTTGGTGGGCATTTGAGTAATATCTACCTTTTTATGATAACACATAAAGCAATTATGAATATTCATGTCATTGTGTATATGTATGCTTTCATTTCTTTTGGATAAATACATAAGAGTGCATCTACGCAATCACGTAGTGTATGTACGTTCACCTTTGTTTTTAACAGATAAGGTTTTTTTTTTTTCTGTCCTTCCTCCTCGTAGTACCTCTCATCATTTTTGTCTTCATTTTCCTTCATTTTCTGGGGAACGTTAGTGGGACCTATTATGCTGTCAAATGTTTCTTCAGATTCTTAGTCAGCAACATCATTCTCATAGTTATCATTTGATTTCCTAAGCTTATTGATGGACAAGTCCTCTCCTTGTCACTTAATTTCTTTCTTTTTAAATCTCCCTCAGCTTTCTCAGTGTCTCCAATAGAATTCTTTGGTTGATGAATTTGATCTTGAGTTAGAATTCTGATCAAACAGGAAGAATCCATAGTGTCATTGTTCAGTGGCCTTGAGTCATTTTTCTATGTGCCTCTCTTAGCTGGATAAGACTCAGATTCAGTTTGCTAAAATTTTGTTACAGCTTTTGCATTTGGATTCATGAGGGATATTTCATCTGTAATGTTCTTTTCTGTATTCTTTGTCTTGTATTGAAATTAGAATAATGCTAATCTATCTAAAGCATGTTACAAACTACTCTTTTTTTTTTCTTTTTCTTTTCATTCTTTTCTATTTGCAGCATTTGTATAGACTGGGTAATGTTTCATAATATTTGGCTGACTCTTAACAGGAGAGTAATCTGAATCAGGAACATTTCTTGGAGGAAGACTTGTTACAAACAATTCAATTTCTTTACTCTTCTTTCTCATTATGATGCAGGCACCTTCAGCCCTTCCTCTTTAACTTCCTCTTTGCCAATATCAGTTTTATTGCCCCTCTCAAGAAACTGGCTCTTGTTTTCATTGATTTTCCTATTGTTTTACAGTTGACTGATTTTTACTATCTTTATTGTTTCTCTCCTTCTACTTCCATGAATTTGATTTTCTTCATTTTAAACATTTCTTATAGTGGTTTCTGAAGTCAATGCCTTTGAATGAAATTTCTAACATAAGCAATTAGTATTACCAGTTTCTCACTGCTTCACCAGAATGCTAAACATCTTTCAATACAGTGATTTTACTTTCACTCATTTAAACTATTTGATACCTTCCCTTTTTATTTCTGGCTTTGAAAAATTGGTTATTTAGAAATGTGTTAATTAACAGCTAAATACATTGGAATTTTGTAGTTATCTGTTGTTTGCTCTTAATTACATCCTGAAAAAAAGATGTATCTAAATTAAATGGTGGTTCTTTTATGGCTGAAATTAAGTTCTACCTCAATCAATATCTATTGTATTTTTCTAATCTAGATAAATAATTGAATCTTGTACTTTATTTTTACCTTCTTTGTCTTAGATGTCTTGGTTTCTATACATTTCACTATGATCAACATGGCAATATAGGTCTACTGATTTTATGTACATTATATGTCATATGTTGGCAAGTTTTAACTTTCTGATTTTTACAGAGGCTTACAACTAAAAGTTTGTCTTGGGATTCAGAGACTGCTGACTTTGATGTTTTTCTATAGCTGAAACTGTTGACTTAGGCAAGTCATGAGACAGAAATGAGTCTTTTAGGGTCCAGCAGCAGAATGTTACGGTTTTAATCTAAAATATTCCCTAAATATCTCACATTTGGAAATAGGACCTGGTTGGAAGTGGTAGAACACTAGTAGCAAGCTTTAGAAGGGTGTATTGTTATTCCTGGTTCCTGTTTATTTCTCTCCCTCTCTCTGCTTCTCAGCCATCATAAAGTAACCAGATTCTCCTCTACTGTCTCCTTCTGCCACGCCATTTCTGCCTTGGAGTGAGCTGATCATGGACTAAAAGCCCTCTTGGAATTTTGTGAGCCAAAATGAACTTCTCCCTTAAATTGCAGATGTCAGATACTTTGCCACAGCAATGAGAAAGAGGCAAATACAGATAGCAGTACAGCTGTTCAAATAATGTAACAGTTTTATTTTGGAAATATCATTGTAATATCCTAACATGAGAACCAACTAGGTGAATCGGAAGTTGGATTTTAAAATTGATTGTAGATCTGAAGATACAAAATTCAATAAAGCAAACCGACAAGCCTTGCCAGGGCAGAAGGCCTGTGGCTGCTTTCCTGTTCATCTTACTTCAGTTCTGCATTTTGCCTAACGTGATCCTTACATGTAGATAGAACAGTATTTTCCATTATACCTATTTCCAAAAATTTCACTGACTCTTATGTTTCAACTATTCCTATTACTGCTGTATTATCAGCCTCCAGTCTGCTAGAAGGAAATAAACCTAAAATCAGCACCTAAATAAAACCTTCCAAAAATAAACAATCTAATTCCTAAATTTCTAACTGAATGCTACATCTAGAATTGATCTTGAAAATTAGTTTGAATTTGAACATCATTTATAACGCCAGCATAAAAGAGCAAACTTTTTTTTTCTATTTCTCTTTTTGAAGTGCAAATTAAAAACATAGGTATTTCACAGAAGCTGTGATTTGGAATGTGTATGAGACAGAGACACATTTTTCATAAATCCTACAATAAAATGGGAATCAGTGCATCAGCAAGCTTAATCTCTTATATAGTTTAAAAGCAAAGCATGCGTTTTTCAGTAAAGGCGATCAATAGAGATGGATACTAAAAATTTTAAGAGACACAAGAGTCAAAATGCAGAATATAAATGAGTAATTCCTTAACTGTGCTATTGGGCTTACCTATTTAAAATCTAGAAGGAATTTGAAAAGTTTATAATAATATATTTGCAATACTCTAATCCATGGCATAAGGTCAAGAAATCAAATGTTGAATGATTCTTTAATGCACTCCAACAAATTCAATTCACTTGTGTAAGTATTAGGGGTGTATCAGTTTTCCTTTAAGTATGCCATCAAGGAATAAAGAAGCTATAGAACTTCATAAAGAACCAGTTAATATATACATTTATGCAGCCATTTTGGAAGAACTACTGGGAAAATGATAGTAAACTAGTTATAAACTCAGATACTTCATTTATTCTCATTGCACAGGTTACTTTTGTGAGGCAAATTGCTTGGAGTTTCTTGGTCATCCAGAAAAATATTCTGTGACTGGGAAACTGCACCATATTAACAAACTCAGTATGCACAGAGATGGAACCAGTATTTGCCTCAATTTTTTGAAATATGCATACATAAAATGGAAAACACAGAAGTGCCTAAATCATAGGGTTATCTAATGCTTAAATTAGTTATTATTGGTAAAATATTTAACACATACAAGCACACTCTTTCTAACATCAATAAAATTTAAAAAACGAGTGATGATGAATATATAATTTGTATTGCAACATGCTGTAAACACTAAAACAATAATAAAAATGATACTGAAAATAAAGGAAAGTTTGATCATATTTAGCTTCTGATATAACTAAAAATTATGAATTAACAAAATGACTTTTAAAATGTACCAAGTCTCCTTTCTTCAATAAATTTTTTGGGGGCCTTTTTTTTTAGGCTATACTTTAGAGAATGACATATTTCCTGCTATCACTATTAAATGAAGTCCTTAAAATGTAGAAAGTCTTAAATCATTTTTATTCATAATTTCTACAATTCTGATTTTACCATGTAATAAATAGTATCATTTTCATTGTAAGAGGATAAAGTATGCTTTGTTAAATTTTTTTCAATTCTTACTTTCTACCTTTAATGTTTCATGAATATTTTGACAAAAATTATTTTTCATACAACTAGAAGTCGTGGATGTGAGAGAAAAATTATATCAAGAAGAATTGAAAGTTATAATACAAATTTCTGGCATATATGAGGTAATCAAATATATGGTGAATACATAAATTAAAGTAAATAATAAGAATGTCTCAGCTACTTTACTCATAACTGAGACAAAGTTCCCAATGCCTAACGTTTATTTCACTTACAGTCTGTAGAGGTTTCAGTCCATAGTTGGGTGGCTCCAGTGCTGCGTGGTGCAGCAGAGGAGCATCGCAGAGGAGAAAGAGTCTATAGTGAAGCAGGGTAGGCAGAACACAGCACAGTGGTGAAACAGCACCAGCAAGCAGCAGCAGTGGCAGCACAAGTAGCAGCCTGCTTCCTTCCTGTCCCTTTTATCCCTCCCAGGCTACTCACCTTTTGGGTGGGGCACTCAATCCCAGCATCACATCTTTAATCCCAGAAACCTATACCCTAATTCAGCCACCTTCAAAACTCCCCACCTGTCACCACATGCCGCTTTGGGGAAACATCTACTCTCAAGCTGTAACAAAGAGAGTAAAGGAAGTCTTGCCATTAACCCACTCATAGCACTCCCCCTCATCTCTGAACACACTTATCCATCCTCCTTGCCACGTTCTAAAGCAGTTCAGGAGAATGGTAATAACAAATACAGTGAACTCTGCTGGCAAGAGTCACTCAGCGCAAAGACAGACTCCTAACAGCACTGGGTTGCGTTCTCATCTATCTTACTCTCCAGACCAGGCACCATGTGACCCTGGCTCTTCTTCAAAGTCAAATGGTCATGTTTCATAAATATTTTGAATGAACTCAGGACATAGAGGCAGTCATGACAATACTACATTTAAAAATGACAGGCACACTGAGAAAGGTGTGTTGGAAGCAAGGGGAAAGTATTTTGAGGTAGATTAATATGCTTTTACTGTAATTTTTTTAATTCAAGCGTTCCCCATGTTTTGTTGGTCACACCTCGTAGAATGATCAGCCTTTATTCACTGGCCACAGTGTGAGGGTTTTAAATTACTTTATTTTATATTCTCTTAAATCATGTTAGGCAAATACCACTATCTAATTTTTCCTTATGTGACTAGACATTTATAAAGGTTAGGTAATACTGCAGTAAGGGCTGGAAATGGGGCCATTCATATTTAGACAATAATGACAGGAAATGCAAGGATGAAGAATTACTGTTGATGGAGAAAGATCATTAAATTGAACTTGAAAGCAATTTTGAGCTCAGTGAGAATATTTCCAGAATATGCTGTTTTTTCTTTCTAGTACAGCCTTGGGGGTTTTCAAAGTGAATTAGAACTCCCGAATGGGATTCCTTGTCTTTCTACAGTTGTACCAGCAGAAGATGGTGAATAAACCAGATGGTAAAAGTTCAAGTTGATTAAAATGACCAGATGGAATTGGATGGCAAACTTGAAATAGTTTGGGAAAGAAAGCAGTATGGATTTGAGGACATAGACCAACAAATCACCGAAGAACGTAAAGACAGCTGTAACAAAGTAAGAGGAAGAAAAGATCTATGAGAAACAGCAGCAATTTCTCTTACTGAAGGATTAAATAACTAAAGAATCTGTCAGCCAAAATTCAATTGAAAAGAAGATTTATACAAATGATAAAAAATAGCAATATTTATCATGATAGTCTGTCATAAAGTGAAGCAATGAGTTTATACACCATGCTAAATTTTAAAGAGAAATATGATTCATTTTTAAATGAATAGAAAATAATATCTATGAAGTTATACCTATCATTGGAATATTAAGTTATAGTTATCTTAAGTTGTTATAAAATTGACAGATTTCACATTGGAGACACACTATTTTAATTACTATAGTCAAAACAAAACTAAGAAATATGTTAGAATTATTGCTGACAATTTTTAAAGATCTTAAAATAAAGTCTTTAATCAATTAGTGACAAGTTTTAAGACTTATTCATTTGTCAGCAAGTACCATAAAGAACTTTCCAATTTTTAAATATTGGGAAAGGTCAAATACATATGTTTTAAGAAAATGCACAATTATATGAAACAATTCCTAACAAAAAGAGTTCGAGATGACAATTTAATGTATATTTAAACTAAAGTTAGATTGTTACACTATTTCATTTAAGATGCCTGGTAACATGTGGCATTCCACATTCAGAAACCTGAATTTTAATCACTTACAGCTATTGTGAATCAGCCTCCTAGTACTTCAGATAGGGTTGCTTTTGACATTTCCAAAATAGATAGCTCTTTTTTGTATAGAATGTCATGTGCACTCCCGGATGTGTTTCAGTCCTACCCTGCTCAAAAGTGAATACTGCCAACCTCAGTCACTGCAGCTTTCAAAAAATGCCCGGTGTATTCCCAAACCTCTATGGAGAGTAGGATAGGGAGCAGGAAGGCATTTACCATGCTTTGTTAACAAACTCTGGTCTACAAAAATGTGAATCTCTTTACAGTTAAATTTTTTTCAATATGCAATATATATCTTATATAAAAAATTATAAGTGGATCCAAAAAATGATTTTAAGTGCATATATTCTAAAATTATTTTCTGTCTATGAAAGCACATCAAGCAAATGTGTTTCAGTGTAAAGAAAGTTAATATTGAAGAGCTAAGAAACAGTTTCTGTTCTAGTCTGAATTCATTTGGTCTATTTCTGTATCATAGCCATGTATTAATAAAAATAGATTCTAAAGCATTTGTTATAACTTATAAACAGAAAATGGCAACTATTCACAAGTTTATTGGTTATCTATATATAACAGAAATTTAAATAATTCTTGAAAACGGTAGCTACCCTGTAAGAGATTATAATATTAATTATTATATATTTATACTCACTATATATGATAAACTTTGAATATGTCTAATTTTGTCTCAATTACTTTCCTAAATACTGTATATATTTTATCTAATTCACAAATTAGAAATTTTCAATACTAAGAAATGTACATTTTTAAAATCATATTTAGTATTACCCATAAGTAACATTTGTATAAAGTTGGTGTAATAAAAATAGAGAACAAATAACATATGATCATTTTAGATAGGTTTCCAAAAATAGTTTGACTATTTACAACATAATATGATAGAAAAAGAGTAACATAAGTATATTTTAAATGCATCTAACATGAGGTTTATGTCCATATACCTAATAGATTCATGCAGACAAAAATATTCAAATGTGAAAACACATTCACTATATTTCTTTCTAGATATAAACTAAAAGCCAATTTTAGTTTTTACAGTCTTGCTTTTTGTTTGTCAAGTCATTTTAATTACACTCAAAGATACTTAATTCTTTCTTTTTTTTTCTTTGAGATAAGGTCTCCCTCTCTACATAGTCCAGGCTGGCCTTGAAATTACTTTGTAACCTAGTCTGGTCTCAAACTCGTGGCAATCCTCCTCCGGCCTCAGTTTCTCAAGTGCTAGGATTATAGGCATGTGTCATCACACCTGGCAACAAACTTTGCATTTCTGACATTTAATGCCTTTGACATTAAAGTAATTAGTGGAGAACCAGCCAGCATCTCCCGAGATCCACGCTATGTTGGAACCTATGGTGCTAGGAAACCAAGCAACCCACTTGTTCCCAGGTAAGCAACCATGAGCTGTGAGCCTATGTACTCTCAGCGTGGGCTGAGAATCAAACATCCCATCCCCCCCATTAGCAAATGGGAACCAGAGATCTGAGCATCTCTTGGGAGGCTGACCATATGCAAAATAGCAAATAGGGGAGACTTCCTTCTACCAGCTCTTTGAAGGCAAATATTGTTATCACTGTTTTGTATTGTTCTGATTAATTGTATTGCCCTATTCAATATTCTATTTTGATAAGTTCTATAATGCTCTGTATTTGGTTTGATTTTGCTATACCTGTTTGAAAGAAGAACTATTGTGAAGATAACAAGATATACTATGGCACTTACTACTGTTATCCCAGTAACCTGTTGTGATGTTCTATATCGGGTCCTGATCTAGATCCCTGATCTCCTAAATGAGTGTATGGTGGGGGCCTAAATAAAATGAGACAAGTGATATGATTTTAGGGCTTCAGGAGGGTCAAAACCCTTTAGTTGAGCTCAAGACTCTAAGGGCTAACACAAAGACTTCTCTAGATCAGCCCACTTTTATTAGGATCAAGGACAAAATGTGGGGAAACAAAGGAAAGCATGGGAAATGGAGCAGGACCTTGGGAGTCATTTCAAAAACTTCTCCAAGTAGTAAATTAAGTCAATTTAGGAAAACTGTTTTATCTCCAGGATAACATTTATAGTAGGAGTGTGACTGCAGGATTGAAATTCCTTCAGCTGCAGTCTCTATTTACTTAATTAGTGTTGGAGCCAAGATGTCTTCAGCTGTGGCCTTTTCTTGCCATTTGAGGTATCTCTGGTCTCACAGGCCACTGCAGGCCTCAGCCAGGACCAGCGATTCATAGAGGTTCACTTACTACAAATCAGCTCCCATCACCAGGCAAGGGGCCAAGGCCTAGGACAGACTCACAGATAAACATACAAAGCCAATTATTTAATTTTAAATTCTGCTCAGAGCCACTTCATAGTGGTATCCAACAGTTCTATACCAATTTCACTGCACTGTCTCAACTGGTTTTGTTCAGTCTTGTTCTGTTGTATTTCATTGCCTTCAAAATAATAAAATATTTTTAAAAACAAAAACAAAAAAACACTGTCAATCCCTCTTTCCCAAAGCTCAAGTCTACTTCTAGAAATCATGAGCTAAAAAAGCAAAGTGATGCATAAAATAAATACTTGCAAAATGCAGGGAAAAAAAGTAATTAATGATCTCAGGGAGCAAAGTGGATGGAGATAACATGTTTCCCAGGTGAAAACATCATATGAACAAACTATTTTTATTCTTAATCTTCTTCTCAACATGTCTTTCTTCTTTCATGTTCAGAACACAGTTGCAATAGTTGTGGATCTTCACGCATTTATTAAGAAAGAAGAGAACTGATGAAATTTTCTCTCTACTTCTGTGTCTTTTTCTCAATAAATGAAATGTTTTCCTTAGGCTATCACAGACTACATTTTCTCTTTCTGTTTCAGAACTGAGTAGCCTAATTTCTACTGCATCTGTAGGAGATAAAATGCAAATAGATTGTTGCAACTCATTCATATTCTTTCTCTAGGGCTGGTCATTGATAACTAATCCAAATAAAACCCAGTCAGTAAGGAAAAAGGAGAGAAACTCTGAAAAAGCAATATTGTCAGACATGAGAAAGACATGTGAACCTATATTTCCTCAGATACAGATACAGATACATATATAGATACAGACATATATAAATCTACCAAGAATAACAAAAGTATTTTCAGTATCATCTAAAGCTTTTGTATTGGTGCATCCTGGCAATCTTAGCACTCTGTGAGACTGAGGCAGCAGACTACAAATATGAACCCTGGGCAACTTCATGATTTAGAGAGACTCTGTCTCAAGATTCTCAAGATAAAAACTGGAAAGAAGGGTGGAAACGTAGTCCAGTTTGAGGGCACTGGACTCAGTTCCTATTACTGGAAAAAAATAAACAAATAAATACATATGAATGCATAAATATATAAATAAAATGGAAAAGATTACCTAACTGAACAAACTAGAAAGTAGGAAATCATAATTCTTAAACATTTCAGAGAAAGAAGCAATAAAAATACTGAAAATTTGCAAACAAAAAATCACTGAAATTCTTGAAGAAGTTATTCTATATTTTGGAATATTCAAAAATAGGTTTTTTCATCAAATTTTTATGATTGGCTGTTTATGATAAGACATATTTTGTGAAGACATCTAAAAACAACATGACTACATTTAGAAAACAATGTTAGAATGATCAAAATATTAAACGCTGATAATATCGTATGTTAGTAAAGAAGTATAGCAAAACTTTACGTTCATAGCAAGTAGGAAAGTGAAATAGTGCAGTCATTTGAAATCATTTTGGCAGGTTCTTGGAGTATAGAAGATATAATTATCATGTGACCCTCAGAATGACTTTGGGTTTTTTTTTTTTTTTTTTTTTTTTTTTGGTACCGGGGATCAAACTCATGACCTCACACTTGCCAGGCAGGTGCTTAAGCCACTGAGCTAAATCCCCGGCCCAGAATGACTTTGTTATGTACATAAATCTGTTGAAAACCTATTCTACATAATGCCTGCCTATGGATTTCTATGGCTGTTTTGTTCATATGGCAAAATTTAAAGGCAATTGTTTGTCCTTCAATAGATGAAGAGATATATAAAGAGTGATCTATCTATAAAATTTAACACTATTCACTGCTAAAATGGAATGAATTATCATTCCAAAAAAATACATGAGAAACATTCAATGCATAATACTAACTGAAAGAAGCCAATATAAAAAAAACTGCATGTTGTATGGTTCCAATTATATGGCATTCTAAAAATGCAAAGCTATGTGCAGAGTACATGACTGGTGGTTGCCAGGTGGAAGAGGAAAAAGAAAGATGAATAACTGGAGTGCAGGATATTTTTAAAATAATGAAGCTATGTTGTGTGACAATACAATGCATAGATATTATTTTTTATATCTCAAAAACCATAGGAACTTGAATGTTAAGACTGAGCCCTGATGTAAAGTATGGACTGCAGGTGCTAATCATATCTCAGTGCTCACTCATCATTTATAATAAATGTCTCATTCTAAGAGGGATAGGGATGTAGCACATGTGTGGGAACTCTGTGCTTTGCAATTTGTTGCGTGTGGACTTAAAACTGCTATAAAAAATAAAGTCTATATTTAAAAGTCCAGGACTAAATTTGTTGTATATCATATGAACCTCAATAAAATACTAATAAAAGGAGAAAAAAATCTTATAAAATATCTCAAAAATACATGCTGACCTATGCTAGAATTTGCAACATTCATATTTAGTATTTTGAGATAGAAACAAAATGTCTGTCAAAAGTATCACATTTAACAAAACTATTAAGTTACCAAAATCAGAAAAATATGCAAGTCACCAATTAAAAATATGCTATTAAAGTTAATATCAGTAACAAAAATTAGGACACCAAGTAGGTGGCTCAGTGGCACAGTGCTTGCTTGGCAAGCATGAGGCCCCGAGTTCAGTTCCTAGTACAAAAAAAATTTAAACACATAAAGAGTATAGTATTATGTTAAACTTTCTCCATAACAGCTAAATACATAAGTTGTTTTACTACCATATAAGTATGCGTGTGTATGCTATGTGGTAGATACACATGTACACACACACACACACACACACACACATAAAGATTAATAACAAGCAAGCTTTTGGAATTCAGGTCTACCTATGGTGGTTAAATAGTGAAATTTATTGGAAGTTGTACAGTTTAAAAATCAATGGAAAGAATATTAAGCCAAGCTGAGAAAGTATATATGATCTAAGTCCTTATCAGAGAATCTCTAATCTAACAAGGTCACTTGTGCTACCTTGCCATTCCTGTACCTGACATTGTCACTGACATAAATTCCAAATAATCCAATTCTATGAATGTGTATTATATTACTCATGCTATATTTAAAATGCTAAATAATAATCTCAAATAAAACATCCAAATAATGATATTTTAATCCCCAAATTAATATACAATGAAAATAAAGGTAATTATGCAAAAAATACAGTAATTGCCACACCATAATACATTAGAAGAGAGGCTGGTAGAAAGTAATAGCCCGATACAATTGTACGAATCAGTGGCCTAAGTATTTTGAATGGGCAAAATTTTCTGAAACATTACAATGAGAAGTTTTAATGAAATTAATTTTTAAGAAAAAAATCAGAAATAGCTATTTTACATAATTCATTATTATTAGATAATAAATAGTTGATAAATAAGTTAATTCAAAATTTAAAAGATTTTAAACTAGAAGTATATTTATCTGCATACCTGTTTTGATGCACTATGTATGTTTAAATATTAGGATCTGAAGGTACAAAAGTTGGGTTCCAGAGATTTCTTCTTTAATTGGAAAGCTCTTTTACATTTTCTGTATTGGAAATCTGCATAAGACTATGAGTACAAAATGTTCTGAAGTCCCTAGTTTTGAAAACCAATGACAATACTCAAAAACCAATTATGTATATAAATATACTTTATTGAAAGAGGTTCACTTTCATAAGTAAACTACATTTTATTAAGTGCTTACTACAGAGTAGAAATATTTCTAGTACTTTCAGTAAGCTACTTAATTTAAATAACAGCTCAATTATTCCTTTTAAAAGCACTTATGTGTGCATTTATATACATAGTCATTCAAAAACTTACTCTGTTCACATATATTTATAATATATTAGGATGTTAAATTAGTTCATAATCAAACATTGTGATCTCCAATAATGCATATAAGCCTTTTTACAGACAGGATGAAGTGCTAAGAGCTTCAATGAGACTAGTGAGCTGAATACAGTCTCCGCTTATTGTACTATTTGTTTGAGTGGACTCTCTACATCATAGACCTCTGTCTACAATCCTACATTCTCTTTAAAAATAAACTTGCACAGAATTGTATAAAAACAGGAAAGAACCTTAATGCAATCTGTGGATCTGGGCAATTAGTGTGCCTATATTGGTTCATTGGTCATAACAAAGTACCACTCTAAGAAAGCATTGACAATAGGAAATGCTCTGATGTGAGGCCATAGGAATTAGGTGGCAAACTTCTGTACCTTCCTCTCAGTTTTGCTGTGAATCTAAAACTCATCTTAAAAAGAAAGTCATTAGGAATGGAGCTTTTGAGGACCAGGTAGTGTCTGACGCAGATACCACAATTCTGTAACACTGCAGTCACGATAAAAAATAAGGTTTTACATTAATCCTCTTGTTAGCAAAATGAAAAAAGAAAAAAGAAAAAAAGTTACCACTTTCTCTGAAACAGCTGTGAACTGCTCATACTTATTATCCAGTTTTGATCCAAAAGAAAGAAACCTGCTGGTATATATAGTACACAAAGCTTGTATCTCTTTATTTTTCCTCAGAAGTAAAAACAAGTTTATCCACAAAGGGAAGCTTAAAAATATTGTAGCATAAAGGATGCATTTTTGTTACATTTTCTTCAGTTGTAATCATTGCAATTATAGTCTTGAGGTACGTGATTTCTCACTTTCTGCCTTCCTACAGAGTTTAACCTCTAGTGTCAATCTTTCTTGGTTTAAACTTTGCTTTTAATTCTTTGCCTTGTTTCTGATCCTGAATAACATTAAATACTCCACTTAATATTTCATTCTTTGTATTTTTCCTGTTAAAATATGAAGTTTTTTTAACTTTTCAGATTGTCAATGACCCATCTAGCTCCTAAATCCAGCTTCTTATAATTACAGAGAAAAAGTTTTAATATATACCTATACGCATTATTTTCATAATACATGATTTGCTTTAGGTTGTTAGAGTTGGCAGACCTATTAGAATATGTTTTAACTGTTTGATTTTTGCCTTACATATTTCCTCTATTTTGTATCTTGAAATACAAAGATGATACCTCAGGAGTTAGAAACTAATTTTTGAAAGAATGAATGTAAATCCTGTACGCTTTGGAAGATGTAAAGGAAGACTTACATTAAGGTAACTGAGATCAAATGCAAGCCACCATACCTTGTCTGAGCGGTTCTTCTGCATACTACTTATGTGACAAAAGTAAACTCTACATGAAGACAAATGTGGTGGATTAATCAATGTGCAATTTGTAACACCCAGCTGAACTGAATCAGCCCGGTTCTGGGTGTAGAGGGCCCACCTGAGGGTTGCTGCCAACAGCATGAAAGGAGAACTGGAGGAGAAGATGATGTGCTATTGATTCTCTTGGAGAAGCTTAGCACATTGGTTTTCCTAATCTGTACTCAGCTGTTCTTATATCAGAGGAGCTTGGGTTCTTGCTGCCTCTGAGGTTGGTCTTAGTTCTCTTCAGGGCAGCCCTTGTCCTTACCTTGAGCTTCGCTTCTTGGCTCCAGTACAGATCCCAGTCTGCTGGCGCAGATCCTTCATCTCGCTGGTGCTGACTTTCTAGGTTCCACATGGACCTTTGGGCCTTCCCAGGGCGTCTCCTTGATGCAGACTCACAGGAGGCATCATCATGGACTCTAGGCCTCCAGTTGGACTCTTGCGAGACATTGCCATGAGCTGCAGGCCCTCAGCTGGATTCTTTTGGTTTTTAGTGTGTGGAGAGATCTCCAACACTCTTTTTCATCGCTCTGTGGGTGACTATTATAAAATAATGCTATAAATTATGTGTCCTGTATTAAATACATGTCCTTGAAAGCCCTGACTGCAACAAATCAATGGCTCATGCAGTTTAAAGCAGAGAGAGAGAGATTCTTTTAGAGACTGCGTGCCCAAATTACAACCCAAAACCATTTACTTATTGCAAAGTGCCAATAGTACTATTAAATCTGAATACTAAGGTTTTGGTTTAGAAAAAAACAACATATACATTTTTAAAAAGACCAGAATGGAGATTTCAATGATACAAACAACCTACTACAGCACATGTGCCATAGGTTTGCCACCACTGATTTAATTTTATTTGATTAGACAATTGCAGGTATTTTGATTTATTGCTGAAGTTTAGAAACTGAAATGAAGAAACTCAAGGTGAAATAAGTATAAGGCTATGCTTATTTTACTTATTCTTACATGGACACAAATCACAACAAATTTCCTTAACTGAAAACCTGTAGATAGCCAGGCTTCTTGGGAGGCTAAAGCAAGAGGATGACAAGTTTGAGTCCAGTCTGGATACTTTAGCAGTTTAGAAAACCCTGCCTCAAAGCAGGCAATGAAATAAGACTGGGGAAGTAGCTCAGTGGGAAGCCCCTGGTTCAATCTCAAATGCCGCAAAAACAAGCAAGCAAATAAACAAACAAAAATACTTATAGATTGTCAATATGTAGCACTTGAACAAAATTGTGTTTTCATTTAATGAAATACTTTTCAATATATTAATGCTTATTGATGGATTTTTAAATATAATAATTATATGACTATGCAAATTATTTCATAAGACTAATGTACGCAAAGTCATTTATTCCAGGACTCCAAAATATGAAAATTATCTTGCTTTCAGATAGTTCTAATTCAACTTAGAGCATATGCCCTGGATTATTGATCATGATTTAATTTATTCATCTCTTTCAGAAAATGGATATATTTCATGTAATAAATATTTATGTAAACTTTTATATGTTACAAATACAACATGATGACCTCTGGGAATTTTCCATAATATTCGTGCAAATATCATGTATAATGCCATGGAAGAAATGGGTCCCTGTGCAGTGCTCAAAGCAAAGCTGCACATCACTCTTCTACGTCATGGAAGGCTCTCCTTGGGGAAGGAAGGAAACACAAATCAGGTGCATAGTTTTTTGAAGAATGAAATCAAACAGGATTTGGGTTAAATTATGTATCTGTCATGTTGTAAGATGACAAATTTTTGAAGACAGTATTGAAATCCTATTCCTGTCTGTTCTCAACACTGATACGGCAAATATTGCTTGATGCATTCCCAATTCTATAAAAACTTTCATGAATCTTAGAAGCACATTAATGCTTTCATGTTCAGTCTTAGCTCTAACAACTATCTTGCAAGTTAAACATTTTCATGAAAATGAATGTTTCTTTTACATATGGAATTATACATAAAAGCTAACTCCACAAAGGAATTACATGACTGATATATTGTATTCATTTTTCCCCAATTCAGTACAAAGTCCCTCGTGGTAAAAACATGCAGATATTCAAAGGTAAATGTAATAGTGCAGTAACACTTTTAGTCTATTAAATATTTTTCAACATATTAACAAATGATCAATTATATTAAAGTGTTGCTAAAAGGCAAGTACTCATAAAGGTAACATTGTATCTATAAATTAAGTAAGTCATAGACATAAAATGCTCATTTAAACCTATGTGAACTATGTATGTTTTTGACTGAATATATTGGGTGAAATGTTTTAAAATTCCGTAGTAAGAAACTGACCAAATACTTGGCATATGCTAACAATAACAACCATGATTATATAACAACATAGGACCCAGTGAAAGAGTAAGGTCATTTAGATTTTCAGTGATGTATGTTCTATCATAGAAAGTTTAGACCATTTGTAACAGGGAACATAATAAAAGATTAAAGTGGTGTTGAGTTTTCACTGATGTATTTTCTGTCACAGGAAGTTTAGTCTATTGTTTCTCCAACACCTTAAGTGAGAATATAAATACCCTCTAGGCAAATAAAAGTTCCTGTTGGCTTAGGTAATTTAGTATCTGCTCTGGCAGATGACATATGCAATTTTTCATCCTTTCTGAGACCACCAGAACAGCTGTCCTTGTGTGCTTAAATGGTTATTAAAATACCTCTTTGGAAGTGTTTACCTGAAGGCTATAGGAAAAGTGAGATGTCTTCTCAAGTCCAAAGAAATTCAATTTAATAAAGTTGATTTTAAGCTCTATTACACATCAACTCTATTTTCTCCATGGTTGTTTCAAATAGAGGAATGTATATTCTGCTGGAAAACAGATCAGGGATGTCAAAAAACAGTATGAGGATTCCAATCAGCTTCACAGTGAAAATAATTTATAAGTGATCTGTAAAGCCAGCGCAAAAATAAAAAATAGAGAGTCTTTAAAATGGGAGAGATGTTACTCTAGAACGTTTTCTTTCCAGATGATGATTAAGAAGCTAATAAAAAAAGAATGGTGCCAGGTACCACAGCAGTAAAGAAAAAAAAAAAAAATGGGAGATGAAGTAAAAACATGCAAGGTTTCTTCATTATATATTTTATTATGTTTTGACAAAATTAACTGCTTCCACATATTAGCCATGTTCCTGAATATTCTTTGCCTAGAACTGTTTTCATGAGAAACTCAAGTGGCATCCCCTTCGACTTCTTTAGAATGACCGTTATCACATCCTCTCCAGAAAGCCTCCTTTCCTGGCCCCGATGCCCTAATCCCTGACCTCTCTTACCTGTTTTTCTCCATGGAGTTTCTCTCCTCCTTATTAGCAAGGATATTTGCATACCTATGTTATCATCTGACCCTCTCTTAAATAGAATGTAAGCTCTACAAGGGCAGGTGCTTACTAAATGTCTGTGGAGTTAATGAGTAAATGGCTGAATAATAATTTTATAAATGTTGAATGTTTAATAAACCAAAATGAGTAAATGAGCCAGCAAGGGCCTATTCAGTCATTAGACATAGATATTTTCTTTGCCTTTATGTAGTATCTTTCTGGTATAGAGTGTAATTATTACACAAATGATTATTACCATCATCAATAAGTGTAAACTACAAGAGAGTACAATAGTTTATAGAATACCTAGAATCAGGAAAGTTCAATGATGGAACTCAGTTAAAATTCTATTCTAAAAGAGGAGTAAAATTTTTCTTAACTTCTATAAGCAAAGCTATCTGTTTTTAGACCTTTATGAGAATCCTTGTTTGCTGACCTAATACAGTTCTCATGCTATGTTATCATCTTTGGCATGAGGCCCAGTCTTGGTTCCCCTTGTGTACACGGTGCGCTTCCAGATGAAAACGGAAGAGAACCGCTTGCTGATCAGAAGTGGTCAAGACACACTTGAAAGTGAGTGACTATCAAGACATGAAAATTAGACCTGGTAGACATGGTAAATATTTGTTTTCTATACAAGTAAAGGAGATTACTGTATTTCTTAGTCTTATACAGGAAGCTTTAGTGACAAGTGCTTATTAAATCAAAATGAATGAATCATAATTTAACTAATAATTTTCCTCACCTACAAAACAAACAAACAAAAAAAGGTTTTGCTCCTTTCCTTTTGATATTAAAGTATAAATATTCCATGAAGGACCCTGAGAGAAAGAAGTACACACAAAAAAATAGCGGTTGGATATTTGAATTCTTGTCAGACAATTTGCCCCTCTCTCCATCTCCTTCTTCCCTGATGGAAGGAAGTGAAAGACAGGAAAGCGAAAATTGTGTCTGGAGGCTGCAGTGTCTGGCGTCCTGGGCCCCGCAGTCAAGTGCAATCCGCGAAGGTCAAGCAGAGACAGCCTGCGAATTCTTGGGGCCGATGCACGCGGTCCTATCTCAGCTCAACAGTGCTCTCACTCACAGATAATTTGTTTTCGACAAATATCCTAACAACCTCTCTAAGGAAGTCTACAGCAGGGACCAGCTTGTACAGTTTTATAGCTAATGGACTGGTAGAAACTGTTCTCAGCGTGCAGCAAAAAAATAAAATATTCTGATGGAGATGTCAATATTTGATAACACGGAAAGAGGAGAACAAGACATCCGCCTACTGGTATTTCTGAGATTTTTTTTTTTTATCAACTCTAAGCCAAAAGACCATATATCCCTTATTACTTAAATTGGTCAGCATTTCTAGAGCCAGACAAAAATAGGAGAGAGGGAAGCTGTGAGATTTTCCAAAGAACTCACAGAGATGCTGAGAACCTAGCAACGGAGCGCTGGAGAGATACTTGCTGGACATGAACTCAGTACTGTCTTTGATTATACAGGGAGGAAGCAGTTAATCGTGCAGTGTTGGGTCACTTCACATGATTTAAATAAAACAAAAGACAACTTCATGTGAAAACTACAGCTACTATCATTAATCGCATAATACTTAAATACATTGATCTTGTAACAGAAGTAGCCTGAAATAACCCTAATACTTCTTATTTTCCTGCTTTTCTGTCTCCCTGTCCAAGCCTTACGAGGAAGGCGGTTTAGGAATGAGGAATCTGCTTTTGGTTTTGCTTTTGCTGTTTTCAATTCTTTCTGTGTGCATAAAACCGACCTCCCTCGATCAGGCTCTCAGATCACTAGCATCGTTTTATGTAATAATGTTGCCTGATTGTAAAACTGCAAATAAAGCAATGAAGATCTTTGAAAAACTAAGACACAAACACATCATTCTTTTAGATGGAAGCTTTTTCTTATGGTGACTTGGGGAAAACTTACGCATGCAATACATTTTGTATCCGATGTATATTTTTTATTCTCCCTAAGATCGTAGTATATTTCCTAAAGAACAATACGTATTTATGGTTTTATGGCTCAAGCCAGTTGTCACTATTACTTAGTAACCTGGTTTATTGTTTAAATGATTTACACGGAACTGACTATGGTCTTTGTTGGTCCCACCAGCTGTACAACCGAGCAGCTGTGCCTCCCCTTCTTCTCTTGGAGTAATTTCCAGGGACCGTATTTAAAGGACAGCGAGATGCCGTCGTCTCTAATTATAACAACGATCTGCCCCCAGCAGTTTCACCTCTGCTTACATTCCTAGCTGTGTTTCCCCAACAGTTTACCCTTTCTTCCATTTCTCTGATTTTTGTTTTAAACCCGTCAAGCTGCTGGTTAACTGAATTAATTTGAAAGTACATTACTTCTAGCACATTTTTTTGAAGCATATATGATGGCTTACACTGACTGTTTTTTAAACAGCAAGCTTGAGTTATTTCTCCAAATTACAAAGACCAAGGTGAACCTCCGGGGATAAGTAAGAACAGTTTGTTCCTGGTATTTATTTACTTGCTTCTGCTGGCGTTGCCTACCTTAGGATGGATATAGGAAGGCATAGGTGGAATGAATGCAATTCAGATCCGCAGCGAAGCATTTTCCACATGTTAACTCAATTCTTCTGCATGATTTCAAGATTCCAGAAGGGAAGACAAGGTAACACAGCAAGAAGGTTTTAAGAAATGTGACCATTAAATCACCAATAACTTTGTGATTAAATGTGTACTCAATTTCCAGAATGCTGCTTACATGGTATAGCATTTGAACTGTCCTTTGTTTAAACTTCATTCTTCAGTTCATAAAATGAGCAGGTACTTGCCAAATGCAAGACATCTAGATGTCTCGTAACAAAACTCAAGGAATTTTATGTAATTCATGCCACAGTTTTGATTTATGGGCCACATGAAAACTTTAAGCACAATAATTACTAATTTTTGTTTCATATTGTGAAAGTTAGTGCCTAAACCATAAAAATTATAACCCAAATATATTTTTCATTTTTTAAACTCCACAAGTCATGTAAAAATTATTTCACATATAATTGCTTTGAAGTATATTTTGGAAAGGAAATGTACATTTACTTTATCACTCTTCCTTTTTGACTTTTTTTCATTATTAGGTAAATTGACACATTGTGTAGAGGAATATTAACATTATGAGTTGCTGGTAAACATCTTTACTGATTTATGGGTGATTTTTCTTTAAAGAAGAAGATAGATTAAGTAGAACCAGTATTTTATAGTATTAACATTTGCTGTAGAAGTAGAGTATTTTTCCTTCAACTGTTACTTACATTATTATAGTTTATAGATTTAACTCTGCATTGTAGATATTTAATTTACAACCTACTACCTTATTCAATTTAATTAACTAAAAGTTTAATCAGTTCTTTTAAATATTCTATGTACCTAATCACATCCAATGAGAATAAGGAACTGACCTCTGACTTGCATTTTTTCAATTTACAACTTATGCTTCATATTTTACTCTAATAGTATTTTCTCTTAGTTCAAGAATGACAGCAAAATAAAGGTTATTTTAAGATTCTTGTATATCAACAGCCTTAAATAGGGAATTTCAATATTTTAGTATTTAAATTTTGATATTGACTTTAGATATTCCTTAAAAATATTTTCTTGTTTGATGTGGATGACCATGAAGAAAAAAGTGATGTGGAAGAGTGAGGAATTAGGAAGGGAAAGTTTTTACAATTTCCTTTATAAACGATTGCCCAGAAAACTTGGAGTTTACTCACTCACCAAATATATTTTCTTTTGAAATATGGATGTCATATAATTTTGAACATCAAAAGCAAAAATAATTAGGGAGGTCTGTTCTGTATGTTTCCCCAATTGAACATGAACCTTCTTCTTCACCAAGGAATATGTGTCTATTTCCATTATGATTATTATTTTTTTTTGGTTTGGTACTGGGAATCAAACTCAGCACCTTCCACTGCCAGCCAGGCATTTATGCTACTGAGCTATACCCTCAGCCCTCTTTTACATTATTTTACCACATTTTTCACTTATGTAACACAAATATGTCAGATCTTTATAAGTATTCTTTAAAAAATTATACTGTTTCCCTTACTATAGAGTGGAGAGTTTGAGAAGGTTTAGAATCAAAGGATGTGGAATAAATCTATTTTTACTCAAGGTAAAAATGAAATAAATAATCATCAACATTCTAAGTGTGTGTGCACATGTGTGGATACATGTGCATGTATATGAATTCGAGCAAATGAAATATTTGTATCATTTACATATATTGTTATCAGTCTATGGATAATTAGTCAATATTACCTCCTAAAAAAGCTAGAGAAATCTATTCAATCATAAATAAAAACATTTCCAATCTATCTCCCCACCACAGCTATATTATGAAGTAAAAATAATTTTGAGTGTCTTATTAGGTACAATTATTTATATTTTTCAAAAACAGATACTTACCAACTTAGACATAGTGCTTATTCAGCATAGATATAAAAAACAAACCCTAAGTGCTTATAATAGCCTTATGTTAACTATAATTATATTGTTGATTAAAATAATAAGCAAAAACTTTTCTAGATTGTGTGTGTGTGTTTGCATATGTGTTTCTGCGTTAGGCTTTGCATGAACCTCTCTTCTCAATAAGCTGTCCTTGGGTGGAATTAAATAAATTGTTTTAAGAAGGAACATTTCTTGCCTCTGACAGGTATTCAGTGATGTAAAACTGAAAAGGACACTGTGCTTGTGGTGAAAAATAATTCCCAGGGCTTGACAGTGAAGAACATATTCATTCTAGGCCTACGGCAGAAGTCTGCTGAGATAAACTAAAGCAGCATAGTTAGTGAGCAAATTCATCATGACCAGTATCATTCTCCCTCTGGCTTGATGGCTGGTGATGTACTCTTTCTGCGAGCAGCAAAACTGTAAAAGCAGCACTACAAAACAGATGCACCTGTAAGTCCATGGGAACACATTTTTGCTCAACAAGAGATCCTGACAACTAACAACTAGCAACCATCTGCCTGAGACACAGTTCAAGTTTTTAAGATGCGTCAGGTCCCCTTTGCCAGCCAGCAGCCTCATCAAGTGTCACTTTCAGTGCTTGGCATCTTGAGTCATAAAATTACAAACTATTAGAGCTTGCCTGGTGGGTAATTATCGGAGGCAATCCTCAAACTTTCCAGATAAGTATAATGAGCATACTCTAATGAGATAACCACTCAAGGTCATATATCTACTTTGACAAAAAAGACCAATATAATACCCAGCTTTTAAATCGAAATCCCCTTTCCTTCCTTCCTTTCTTCTTTCTTTCTTTCTTCCTTTCTTTTTTCTTTCTTTTTTGCTTATGCTTTCTATGTAGTTAGCTCTACATTTTAATAACTATTTTAAAATGTAAATTAGAAAATAATCAAGTCAAGGGAATTAATGTGTAGTTTTGAAGCATATGATAGCCCTGAATTTTCAAACACTTTCTTATCCCACCCCCCAAAAATAGGTGGTCACTTCAGCTTTGGATGGAATCTCTCATGATTTTTGTTGCCAGATCTCCCTGGTGAATGAATGGAGAAATCTCTGAGTTGGCGGTCCAAGTTTACGAAAGCAATCTGTGGGCCTGGAACAGACTGAAGCTAACGGGCACATATGGGAGTGCAAACATGACCGTGGCCTCATTAGCACCACGCTCCAGAGCGTGGAACTGAGCAGCCAAGTGTGAAGGTGAAGAAGGCATGGAGAAGGTCTGGGCACCCTCCAATGGCCACGTTTTGCTTCACTGTGGAGTTTTTCCTGGATGTAATTAAAGCTTGATCCTTTCCAGCTGTAGTAGCACAGATTGTTTTAAAATAAACTCAACCTATAATTAAAAGTCTCATTAATCATCTCCTAAATTATTTGTGGTAACTAAAATGGAGGCTGAAATTATTCCTGCTGTGGAAAAAATGGCTACAACATTAATAACTTTGGCTGTCACAGATTTTAGCGACAAAAGAATATTTGTATTTGCTTTGTCATTTTGCGTTTTCACATGTCCCTCACTGAGCAAACAACTGAATACTCAAGTATTGCTTAATTCAACGTGTTTTCTACTTTCAAAATCCGTGATTTTCAGCTTTTTCTGTATGACATTAGACTATTACATGATTGTAACTTTAAATTACATTTATTCATGATTCATTGTTCCAAATATGAGATTCAAATAAGATTTTTTAAAGCCTTCACTGTGGTTGGTGTTTGTTATAGATTAAGAACTGGTGGTCAACTTAACGCCAGCTAGATTACATCAGCGTGGTGCTGAGTGGAGACGTTTCACCTGAGGAAGGTTGCCAGCATAAATGGAGATGTGGAGAAGGAGTGTTGAGAACGTTAAGGCGTTATGGCATTGAGAAGTTGAGGTGTTGTGGGTTCTCCTATGTGTTGCTGTTTGAGCCGTTAGGTTCTCCTGGAGAAGCTCAGGTCCTCACATCAAGCATTGCTTCCTGGATCTGGAGGGGAAGACATGTGCCACTTGGTCTCCAGGATGAACTCATCACACTGGCTTCCTGGCATGTACTCGACTATGCTTGTCGTCAGAGGAGCTCGGGGCCTCTGTGTCGCTGAGGATAGCTGTGGTGCTTTTCAGGATAGTGTGACTTCTCGGCTCCAGCGTAGAACCCTCAACCTACCAGCACAGCTCCTTCACCCTGCTAGCATAGACTTCCTAGTTCACACCACTGTCCTTTGGGCTTTCCTGGCACGGATCTGTCAAAGAGACTGGTGTGAGTCCTTTTTGTGGGCTCTAGACCTCCAGATGGACTCACGGGAGCACTGTCATGAGCTCTGGGTCTTTATCTGGGCTCACGTGGGACAATGCTGTGGGATTTAGGCCCTTCACTAAATATTCTATGTCTTTGGTTTTGTGAATAGATTTCCTGCATTAACTTGTGTCAACTCTGGGTGACCATCATAAAAATAATATTATAAACTCCATGTCATGATTCTACTTGTTCTCTGTACAACCCCTGACTACAAGAGTGATTCATCCACATACATTCTCTGAATATGTTTAGCTGTCAAACACTGAACTTTCCTTTTAAATCTTCATAGTGATTTTTAGTTTATAAGGGCAATGAAATTTTCCTATTTTCTTGGGAATATTCAATGAAACTTTAAACAAGTAACAATTTCAAATGTGAGTCCATGAAGTTCTCAACATGCTTATTGTTTCCAACTCTGCATTATTTATTTAGAGTTTGTTCCCAATTGGCTGTAATTGTAAAATATTATTACATCCTATTACATCCTATCCTTAGTACATCTTATTTTTATCTTCCACCACTGTCTTTATTTTATTGTATAAGAATCTCATGGGTAGTAAACTGAGTTCTCACACATATTTAATTCTGAAAGACAAATGAAACCTGGTCCTCATTTCCTGATCATTTCTAGAACCCAAGAAACTAAAATCCTTGTTAAACTTGTCAGATTTAAAATAGAATTATCCACTTCAAATCCTGAAAAATGAAACAAGGGCAGGCCCTAAATGGAGGACTGTCCTGCACAATTTACCTATAACAGGAACCCACACAGGGACCTACACAGAACCAACTCAACAACTTAGAAAAGAGCACTTGCTTGACACACTTCCCAAGCCTGAAAGACTAGTTTTACCAAATAATTGCACTGATTCACTAGAGTTCACCAGCACCCACATAACTGCAAAAGTGACAAAGAGCCAATGAATTTCTTATAAAACACCTAAGAGAGTTTCATTTTATTTTTATTTTTTGCAATGAAACTCGAAAATGCTCCCTTGTTCCTTAGACATAGCAGAGGCTACCCTTGCCTGTGCATGTTTGTGTGTCTATCTTGGATAGCAGTTAGATTCTTTAGAAATATCCTCTCTCTCTCTCTCTTGCACTCTCTCTCTCTCTCTCTCTCTCTCTGTGTCTCATCTTTAAGGATAGAACTCTAACCACTGAAGTGTGCTATTCTATCTGGCTGTCCTTGCTAACCAATTCATAAGAGCTAGCATGCCAGCACTCCTGCTGAAACTCTGGGAAATACCAGATAACACTGGGGAATGCTGAACTTTTTTATTAGCTATATTCTAAATATATTTATGTTTTTATTTAGTGATTTTTCATTTATTATTTAAACACTACAATTCTATATTCATTGGGTATATTTTTGATTTTACACTATAAAAATTGTAACAGCAATGATCTCTGAAATCTTCATGTTTAACAAAAATATAAGTTCTAGTTTCTGTTGTTTAAGAAAGATGATGTTAAAATATAACACCCCAAGATGCTGATGTAATTTTACCATCCACATGTGTAACACAATAGATTACAGATAGCTAAGAGGTCAACTCTTTTGAGGAAGCAATAGTGTAAACTAATTGACATCGGAAGAAATGTGTGCAACATGAGGAGAATCAGCTCACTATACTAGAAGTTAGCAAGTATAGTTGCAATACATGTGTTTAAGCATCATCATCTATAAAACAAATTTCCATTCAATTCAAGACTGGTTCCAGCATTTTTGGCTCACTTTTCATCTTCAAAATTTTCTTATGCACTTTGAAAAATGAACTAATCACCAATGGATAGCTATGATATCAGAATTCTATAGATAATGAAGTTATCCTAAATTATCCATGCTGTTAGATATTTAAAATAGAAGTCAGTGAATTACTGTTGTGGGTTGAGCTTTTCATTCAATTTTTTACATCAAAATGGACCCATTAGAATTCCTTCTGCCTAAGGTTAAATATGGGACTACATTCTAAATTCCACTATAAAGTTAGTGTTAGTTGTCATAGTCTACCAGCGGAAATGAAAGCAATAATAATCAACATTTATACACACAGAGTGAATAAAGCAGAATTATAAAATTTTTGTAATGTTTGAATAAAAATGCAGTGAATTCTGCATCATATAATGTTCTTCTTTACTCTACAGCTCCCTACGGCTGCTGACAGTAGTGTTTTAGAAATATCTGCTCTGCTTTGCAGATCACCCTGAAGAACTCAGTGTGACAGTGAACATTTTATAGGACAGCAACCTATATTTCCCCTGAAACTTATTCAGGGTCGGGAATTTCAGTAGAAATGTTCAATTAACGTACAGCTTAACAGTAACCATTTTAAGCTGTAAGTGCACTGGAATAATTCAACAGAAGTTTGATGTATGAAGAAACAAAGAAAATATATTTATCTTATATAAACTTTTATTAAAAAAAAATCCTGAAACATATGTGGAGTGACAGCACATATAATATTTTACATATGAATAGAAAAAACAAGAATTCATAATATTTTTTGTTTAGTAACATATTTTCTAAACTTTCCAGGAGTTAAAATATTCTTACTCGGATTAAGGGCTGAATAAAGTTGTCCATTAAACATTCAGTCAACTATGATGAAGATCATGACCATACTTACAAGAAAATTATGAAAAATTTATGAAAATTGAATGTTGAACATTAAAAATACTTTACTTTATATTAGAGATATACTGGGAAATTGATTAAAATACGTGAATACATTAGAATAACTACTCTGACTTGCAGATGTCTTAATGTTTAATCAACATAAAGAATTTATTTTAAAACTTTGGCTTTATATACATATTACTTTATACATTTTGCAAATAATCTAATTTTGATCAACTTATTTTGGAAATTTTTTATTTAAAAAATTAATTTTATTCTAGGATTTCTGTCTCAGTACAATAAAATGTTAGTAACTAGTTTTTATTTTAATATAAAAAAACAAAAATGATGATACAGAATTTCAAAGCAAAGTAATAGGAGATTAACAGTGGTTACTATATTATATATTTTTATCTCCAAAACAGCTGCTCACATATCTCCAAAGCAGACGCAAGATAGAGAATGCTTTGTGCTTTGATTTTTTTTATGTTAATCACTATTTAAAAAGTATAAATTCAATTATTTTTAGAAAAATGTCTTATTTTGAAAGTTCTCATAGTTTGAGCAGTAAACTGTATGATCAATGTATTGAGACTCATTTAAATTTATCAAGTACCATAATAATATTAAAGTCCCATTGTTTGAAGACATTTAGAAACAAAATAAAGCAGCTGGAATAAAATTTCCAAGAAAAATTAAAGAAACTTCTTAAAAAGATACTTTGTCATGAATTATTTATTACAGAAAATATAAATGTGAGCAAAATTTAGTTCTGTAACACTGCAGGGATGATTATAAGTAACAATTTCCATGTAGTAGAGTGGTACTAATCAAGATACTCTTTTCACAAATATTCAAATTTCCAGACCATGGTATGTGCCTTTCTCAGATCTTATTACAGTGCAAGTAAGCAGAGCCTTGTGCTTCTTGTTGTCAGAGATAGGGTTTATTTTCATTTCAGGAGTCTGCTCTTTAGAGTCACAGCATCCTCCAGTGGGTTGCTGAAATTCAGATAAGGAAAGTGCTTGGAAGAGTTCGGGAAGGTAATGAGGTTCATGCCTAGAAAAATTTCTATTGTTTCCTTTTATACAGTACTGGCCCAAACTGAGTTCATGGCACCGTGTAACTGCAAAGAGACCTAAAAATATAGACTAGAAATTGTCAAAGAAAACACAGAGGTTGTTGAACAACTAGCAAATTTCTGCCACACTCAACAGAGAATATGTATTTATTGACTGTGAACTCACTAGTCTATGTAGAGCTTATGAAAAACAATGTTCACTGTCAGCATGCACTATCAATTCTTCCAGATGATGCTACCCAGGAAAGTAAGTAGAGAACCCAAGAATATTAGGGTAGAGAGTGGTGGAGACTGACGCAACCACACTGCACATGGAGAAAAGAATTAGCAGCTGCTTCAACTCTGCGGAAGATGGACTTTGAAATGGCAGGAAAAGATGGTTTTATAGGCACATGAGAAAATATCTGATGTTCAAATTTTTTTCCAAATTTCAAATATCTTTGAAAGTGCCTGCAGTTTAATCTGGTGCTTGTGGACCATTTAGGAGTGGACAAGTTAAGAACAAATAACAGACCACATTGAAAATGGAAAAGAAATGAAACAGGGAAGGGGTTTGAGAGACAAGGCAAATGGGAGTCATGAACATACAATTACGTTTATCTAGAAATGTGGTTTGAAACTAAAGTAATATATTCCAGCACTCAGGATGCCTACAGAAGAGGAGCAAGACTATGAAGAAACGGACAACCAGGTATGAAACTGAAATGGACACAGCGCTCCTAAAACGAGGGAAGGACCATTGTCTAAACCTCTCACTGGTGAAACTGGCCGGCAGCCTAGAAGAGAATGGGTAACTTCAACTCCTTCCATTTTCTTTTTTTCTGCTCTGATATTTTTATTTAATTTTCATCAAAATCAGTGCTTTTTATTCCTGATTAAGATTGATTTTCTAGTAGCTATTTTTCATATTGAAAAGCTGCTCTTTACTTTTCAAGAAAAGCCAACTCTAGAAAGTGCATCTACATTCTATTCTGTGCCACCTTTAATCCTCCTCTTAATGATCCAATCTCCAGGTCCTGCCAGATTTACTTAAGTTAGATTTTTCATAATCTGGAGTGGCACCTTATTTTAGCACCAAACTTTAGCATAGATATCCTTAACATAAATACCAATAGAGATTGAAACATCTCTTTATGCATTTGAGGCTTAGCCATGCACTTATAAATATAAAATAAATGAAATATGAAATAAATCTTATGATAACTAAAAAATAAATCAAGAGCTCCAGTTTGTTTCTGGTAAAATAACTGCATTGCAAACTCTGAAGCTATGAGGAATTCCCTTTATTTCTTATGTTATAGTGTGTTCATCATTGTATTACCATTCAGGGAATTAAGATCAAAGTAATTATTTTTAGTGTCTGTATGATGATACTCAATTTTATAGTAATTTTTTCATAAAACATATTTTAACTGAATATTCCAATGTTATATTATAACAATATTACCCTGCTCATCTCATTTAGGTTTAATATATCAATAGGATTATTTTCTGTATTAGTAGAAAATTTTATTTTTATAAACTGAACTAATCAAGTAACTGTGAATGACAGGCTTTGTCCTAAATTTTCTGTGTATAGACTGTTATGGCTTATGTCTAGATGTACCCCCAAAGTCCCATATGCTCATAGGTGGGACTCTTAGGAGGTGGCTGGATCATGGGCGTGCGTGATGCTGGATTGTTGACATGTGGTAACTGCACTTATTTAGTGTAACGGTGGCTGATAGGATTGCTTACTGAAGAGGGAAACCCCAACTGGCGTGTGGGGGGCACCAACTAACAGACTTCCAGTTTGGATGGAATATAAAGGGCAAGAAGGAAAGGAAGATTGCTGCTTCCTGCTTGCCACGCCATTGACTGTCCTCTGTCTTCCCTCTCTGCATGCCACCTGCCTTGGAGCTAGGTGATATGTAGCAAAACTTCTACAAACTGTGAGCTAAAATGAACCTTTTCTCCTCTAACTTGTGGGTGTGGAGCATTTTGGTCCAGCAATGAGAAAGTAACTAAGACAGAGACTAGAATAAATGGACGTTTGATTGAACATATGTTTTCATCATTTTACAATGTCAAATAACGACACATAGAACTATAAATAAGTAGAAAGCTTTTTACTACTGATGTGAAAAAGTAAAGTATGGAGTTGTTTTCAGAGTATTACATGTGTCAACATTAGCACTGCCAGAGTGGGATTTCTAGTGTAGGAAACAAGATGCAGACAGAAAAAAGGAGAGAAATGATACTTGGCTGGCCATTGCGTGTTCATGACGAAGTTATGTCCTATATTACATGTCAGACAAAGTTAGCCTTTCCTGATTTGATCATTTTTCCTAGTATTGATATTTCTAAGAATCTAATAATACAAGTGTGTTCTATATGAGCAAAAGGAATATTGAACTTCTACATATTTTAATGTAAATTAGTCTTTAGTAAGGCCCTTGAAATGTTGATAATGTTAATATTTCAGCACATCTACTGTATTACCAATGATGAGTTTTCTCCTAACCTTCTGGAGATTTCCTTTTTAAAATTTGAAAGTTTAACCTGAAGTCAACATGGAGACATATTTATCTTTGTATAGATACCTCTAGTGAATGAGTCAACACTAAGCAGTAAGTTTTTTTTTATTAATTTTTGATCACTTTATTTTTATTCATTTTTAACAATCATTTCATACTAATTATATGGGAAGATTCCATTTAAATTAGAGATAATTTGATAAATCACAGAATGTGATTTAATTTATAAAATTATATAAAACAATATTTTGTTAAATGCAAGTGAACTAAATTATATTACAAATAAAACATAATCTCTCTTGTTTTTTGGACTATTGGATTTCAAATGCTAATTTCTAAGAATTAACTACTTTTTGAGTACACTATTTTTAGAATCTTAGCTTTCAAGGTCAAATTTCGAATATTAAGTTTAATGAAATGTCAACTTACATTTAAGGAGTCATGATTTCTAGAATGATTAAAACCATGTTAACTTTAGAAATATTCTGAATATAAAGCAAGATTAAGTTTAGTAACACCAAATTTTTAGAAATATTATCTATTCTGATTTTTCATGTGAGCTTTCCGGTCTATAAAAGTATTCAAGACCTTGGGGTGTTTATGTTACATGAACTATATTTATATAAAAATATAAATTAAATTCATGATAAGTTAATATATACATTTGTACTTGCATGTGTATGTATATATGCATACGTAAAATAAGTGGACATTGCATTTGAATGACCGAATATTTTCAAATGTGTATTATTTTGAGTCTTTTTTGAACATGTTGAAACATTAGTCTCTTTGTCAGAGGCTTTGTTTTATTTCTGATTTTTGACCAGAGTACAGACAGATTCCAACCATAAAGACTTGGAAGTAAGCACTAAAATATATATTTGACAAATTGTTTACAAAAGATTAGAAAATTAATTCTGTCAAAGCCAGAGCTAGAATAAAATTCTCCTATTATTACAGTGATTTAGAAAACTCCAACTACCCAAATCATAATTTATCAAGTGTTTTACTTGTAAGTTTTCATGCTCTTGTACATATTAGCTACATATGTATAGACAATGCCTTGCACAGTCAGTTCATTTAATAAATATTTTTCCTAGTGTAGAATTTGTAGCATCAGGGTTTTGTTTCATTTTATTTTCTAGTACAGCTCTTGTCCTTGTTGACACAAACAATAGGGATTACATAGGAGAAGGCAAAATGAATTTTCACAGGTAT
>PVJX010021944.1:0-31232 GCA_004027295.1 Dolichotis patagonum | reverse complement strand
ACTGTCTCAATTGGCTTTATTCCATCCTGGTTTTTTGTAACTGTTTGCATCCTCACTGTGTGTTCACTTTGTATGCCTTAATTTTGTAACATGAACAGCTATTTCTGGGAGGACAGTATGTGGTTTGTCAACTAGTGATTTATGGGTTTTTTTTTTTTTGAGATTTTGTATTGTTTCTACCCTTTTTTCTGTATTGCTTTTTTTTCTCTCTTTAAATAAAATTAAAAAAAAAAAGAAAATAGAAGTTACACACCTGAAATCTCTGAGAAGATAGCAACTAAAGTAAAGGAACATCATGATACTGTAACAGTAATCAAATCAGAAATAATGTCTCAGGTAAACAAACATACTAAAAGAACTGCTCAGCGTATCTAAAGAAGACCTAGATTTAAAAAAAAAGACGAACATAGGAAAATGATGGAAACCTTGAACAAACAACATAGAAAGGAATTACAATGTATGAAACAGATACAAAGAGATATCCAGGAAATTAAAAAGTTGATCAAAAGCTTATAAAACTGCTTGAAAGAGACTGAAGATCGACTTTCAGACCTTGTAGATAGGATTGCAGCTAGTGATCATGAAACATCTCTTAAAAATAACAAGGGATCAGGAGTAACAATTCAACAGCTACAAAATGACACAAAGAGAAATAACTTAACAGTGACAGGTACCAGTGAAGAAGCAGGGATCTTCACAAATGAAATAAAAAGGCTATTTACAGAGTAATAGCAGAAAATTTCCCAAACATAGGAAAAGGATCTGGCATACTGATAAGTGAGGCATACAGAACTCCAGCTAGCAATAACCAAGGTAAATCTACACCCAGACATATAATAACCAAGATCCCAGAAATTCAGCACAAGAACAGAATATTAAAAGCTGTTAGAGAAAAAAACAGATCACCTATAAGGAAAACCAATCAGAATCATGGCAAACTTCTCAATACAAATCATCAACTCAAGAAACTAGGATGAAGTGTTTCAAATTCTAAAAGAAAACATCTTCAAACCCAGATTGATGTACCCTACAAAACTATCTTTCAAAATTGATGGAAACATGAGATACTTCGTGATAAAGAACAACTGAAGGAGTTCATGACCACCAAACCAACCCTAGAGAAAGTGCTAAGGGAAATTCTAGAGAGAGAGATGAAGATGACCACGGTTCCAGGAAGAGCAACAGAGGAGGATTGCCAAACAGGACAGGTGAATGAAGGCGAAAAGTGAAGTGCAAACAGGAGAGTAGCAGGGCAGAGACAAACCAATGTATGCTAGTTGTAACATTAATGCAGATGGCCTCATGTCAGCAATCAAAAGAAACACAGGGAGAGTGGATCAAGAAACAAGATCCATCAATATACTGTATACAAGAAACACATTTAACTGGAAAGGAAATTCACAGACTGAAAATCAAAGGAGAGAAAACAATTGTTTCATGTGACAGGAGACCAGAAAAAAGGGTAACTTGCCCATCAACTGCAGAATGGATAAGAAAGATATGGTATTTTCATACAATGGAAAGCTACCCAGCTATAAAGTAGGATAATCTCAAGGCTCTTATAGTTAAATGAATGCAACTGGAGATCATGTTCATGAGTGAAAACAGTTTAAATTCACATGGGTGACCCCTAGCATAAAAAACAGAAGAAGTTAGTGGGATCCAAAAAGCACAATAGACATTATAAAAGCAATAGGAGGAAATGCCTCATAGGAGAAGGTGATAACCACTGTTAATTTCTTATTGTCTTGAACTCTTGTATTGTTTTCACAATTTTGTTACGTTTGGTTTTGTTCTGCCTTCTTTTGTTGGATTTCACTGTGTGTGATGGCATGGGCAGCTCTTTTGAACATAATGGGATGTGTTATGGTAATCATGATTGGTTTCCTATTATCTTGTTTTGAAGTCCTATAATGATTTCATTCTTTTAATTGGTTTTACACTATTTTGTTTTGATTTTATTACGTGTGATGGTATAAACAGCTATTTTGAAAAAAATGAGACATTATGGTAGCCATTGTTGATTTCCTATCATCTTGTTTTGAAGTCCTATAGTACTTTTATTCTTTTGTTTTGATTGGTTTTATTGTTGTGGTTTATTTGATTTTATTATGTGTGACAATACGTAACACTGTCTTGAAGAAAATGAGACATTATAGTAACCACTGTTCATTTCCTGTTACTTGCTTTTGAAATCCCGTAATGCTTTCATTCTTTTGTTTTGATTGGTTTTAGTCTGTTTTCTATTATTTGATTTCATTATGTGTGAAGGTATGGACAATTATTTTGAAGAAAACAAGGGACATTATGGTAGCCACTGTGGATTTCCTGTTGCTTTGTTTCGAACTCCTGTGTTGCTTACATTGTTCTATTCTGATTTGCTTTGCTCTGCTCTGTATTGCTTTGTTTTGTTTTACTCTCTTTACCATAAATTTTTTTTTTAATTTAGAGGAGATTTAACACCACTACTTCTCAAATTCTTTAGTGAATCTGAACAGGAAGCAATACTTCCAAAATTCATTTCTAGAAGCAAGCATTACCCAGGTATCAAAACCAGAGATGGACCCAAATAAGAACGAGAATTAAAGGCCAGTTTCCCTGACGAACACTGATGCAACAATCTTCAGTAAGATCCTGGTAAATAGACTGCAGCAAATCATCAAGAAGATTCTACATCATGATCAAGTGGGCTTCATCCCATGGATGCAGGGGTAGTTCAACATACATAAATCCATACATGCAATAAACCATGTTAACAGAACCAAGGACAAAAATCATATGATCATCTCAACAGATGTAGAAAAAGCTTTCGACAAAGTTCAGCACCCATTCATGATAAAAACCCTACAAAAAATTGCAATAGTCTTTATCTCAATCTGATAAAAGCCATCTATGACAAACCAACAGCCAACATCACACTAAATGGACAAAAACTGAAAGCTTTCATTCTAAAATCAGGAACAAGACAAAGATGTCCACTGTATCCACTCGTATTCAACATAGTCCTGAAAAGGTTTAACATCACTGGTCATTTGAGAGATGCAAATTATACTGAGATTCTATCTCACCCCTGAAAGACTGGCTACTATGAAGAAATCTAGCAATAACAAATACTGGAGGGGAAAAAGGAACTCTTCTCCACTGTTGGTGGAAATGCAGAATGATGCAACCACTGTGGAAATCAGTATGCAGATTCCTCAAAAAACTAAGACTGAGGGTGGGGGATTTAGCTCAGTGGCATAAAAGCCTGCCAAGCACAAAGTTGTGAGTTCAATCTGGTCCAAGAAAGGAAGAAAAGGAAGAAAGGAAGAAAGGAAGAAAGGAAGAAAGGAAGGAAGGAAGGAAGGAAGGAAGGCAGGCAGGCAGGCAGGAAGGCAGGAAGGCAGGAAGGCAGGCAGGCAGGCAGGCAGGCAGGCAGACAGACAGACAAGGACTGGAGGTCCCATTCAACCCAGTTATTCCCCTTCTTCCCAAACGATTTTAAAACATCATACCACAGTAATGTATGTGCACCCATGTTTATAACAGCACCGTTTGTAATATCCAGATCCTGGAAACAACCTAAATGCCCATCAACTGAGGAATGGGTAAAAATGATGTGGTAGGCCATTCCCAGACTGTGGGGGAAGAGAACAAGAATTCACCAAGAAGCAAGCCCTCCCTGCGAACCAGTGCCATGCATGGGCTGCTGCCATCAGGGGGACAGCCAGACCCCAGCTCCTTCCAGCACACAGGCTGGAAAACAAGAAAAGCCAACCCTCCCACATCCCACACCCCACCCCATAAGCAAAGACTGATCTACAGAAACACAGGCTGTGATGATAGCTATTCAGGTGAGATGCAATTTGATGATTGTGTTATTTCGTGTTTCACTGACTTTGCAGATTTAGGGTTGGTAGTTTGATCACCTATTCAGAGGATAACAGTATGCAGTGTGGCATCTATGGGGGATCTCCTTTAGAAGGTGGTGGCCACTGTTAATTCCCTATTATCTTGTTTTGAAATCCTGTGTCATTTTCATTGTTTTTTGGGTTGAGTTATAGTCTGTTTTGTTTTGTTTGATTTTGTTATATCTGATGGCGGGGCAACTATTTCAAAGATAGAAAGATTAAAAAAAAAGATAGCAAGATATATTATGGTAACCATTTTGGATTTACTCTTGTCTTGTTTTAAAATCCTTTACTGCACTCATTATTTTGTTTTTATTGGTTCTATTCTGTTTTGTTTGATTTTCACTATGTCTGAAGGTATCTGCAGCTATTTTGAGGACAAGAGGCATTATGGTAACCACTGTTGATTTTGTATTGTTTTGAAGTTCTGTGTCACACTGTTTTGTTTTCACTGGCTTTATTCTGTTTTGTTATGCTTGATTTTATTGTTTTTTTAAAAATTTTTTTTAATTTTTAAAAGATGTTGTATTTTTATACAATGGTGTACTGCTCAGCCACAAAGAAGGATAAACTGGACACTTATAGGTAAATGGATGCAACTTGAGAATATACTCAGTAAAATAAATAAAACATACATGTGTAAACATTGTATTTTTCAGGATGTGAGAAGCTGAAAGAAAAAATATGTGTATGTATATGTATCTGTATATGTAAAATAAGTTATACTACTGATTTCTTTGAGTCACTGAAGAGAAAGATTTGTGCTGGTATTATTCAGGCAATTTAATGCAGATGTCTCATGCTCTGGGTGAATCATTTGAGGATGACAGTGCCCAATGTATGTACCATTGTTGCTCTCTGATTGATATGTTTTAGAATTTTATTGTAGTTTTCTTTTTTCTTCTTTTTATCCTTGAAATAAAATGCATTTGGAAAAATAAAACATAAAAAAAAACAGAGCAGAAAGACAGGGAACCAACAACAGGAAAATAACATTAAAAAGATAAGCCAAAACATATGAGTGATACTGATCAATGTAAATGGTCTCAACTCATCAATCAAAAGTAACAAACTGGCAGAACAGAACAAGAAGGAAGATTCAAACACATGCAGCATTCAAGAAAACCATTTAACTCAAAAAGAAATTCACAGACTAAAAGTCCAAGGATGGAAAACAACAGTTCATACAACAGGATCCCAGAAAAAGCAGGGGTCGTCATTCTATTTGCAGACAATGGGAACTTCAAGCCAAGACAGATCAAAAGAGACAAGGTCACTACAAACTTGTTGAGTGAAAAATCCAAGAAGAAGAGATAACAATCATAAATACATATGCACCAAATATCAGTGTACCCAACTACATAAAACAAATATTAACAGACATGAAAAATCAAAAGAGTACTAACACAGTTGTAGTGGGGGACTTAATACCTGACTCTCACAATTAGATAGATCAACTACACATAAAAATCAATAAATATGAGAATGAAATCAAATTTGTGAATAAATGAACTTAATAGATGTCTACAGAGTGTTCCATCTAACAGCAGAACACACATTCTTCTCAACTGCACAAGGGACATTCTCCAAAACAGACCACATATTATCCCATAATACATGCTTAAGTAAATATAAAGAAACTGAAATCATCCCATGCATATTATCTGACCATAGTGCAGTGAAATTGGAAATCAACAGCAAAAGAAACCACAAAACCTACATAAACATATGGAAATTAAACAACACCCTCCTGGACATCTAATGGGTCACAGAGGAAATTTTAAAAAAATGAAATAGTAGCTACAATTAAATGATAATGCCAGTACAAATACTATAACTTATGGGATGCTATGATAGCAGTCCTACAAGAGAAATTTATAGTGATAAATTCTCACACCAGGAAAACAGAATGAGTTCAAATAAACAACCTAATGTTGAATCTCGAACTTGTAGAAAAACTGGAACAAGTCAAACCCAAAGCTCATATGAGAGAGTAAATTGTAAAGAGCAGAAATTAATGTAATTGAGACAAAGAAAACAACACAAAAAAAATCGATGAATCATGTTGGAACTTAGGGTGCTGAGCCAACTAGTAACCAGCCTGCCGCCCTGGTAAGTGACTGTGGTCTGGCAAGCCGCAGCCACCCCAGGGCGGGGAAACAAGAAGTAACAGCGTTTCCTGAGATCCGCGCCATGTTGGAACTTAGGGCACTGAGCCAACCAGCAACTAGCCTGCTGCCTACCGGGGAGGCGGGCTTAGAATCAAACATACCATATCTGCCCCACCCACTAACAATTGGGATCCAGGGATCTGGGTATCTCTTAGGAGGTGACCATATGTGGTACAGCAAATGGGGGGAGTCTCCTTCTACTATCTCTGAAGGCAGATATTTTTATCGCCATTTTGCTTTGTCCTGATTAATGGTGTTGCTCTATTCAATATTCTATTTTGATGTGTTCTATAATGTTGTGTATTTCTTTTGATTTTGCTGTACCTAATAGAAGAACAACTATTTTGAAGATAACGAGATATACAATGGTGCCTATTACTGTTGTCCTGGTGACCTGCTGTGATGTTCTGTACCAATTTCACCCCACTGTCTCAATTGGCTTTATTCCATCCTGTTTTGTTGTATATTACTACCTCCAAGTTAATGAAAATTAAATAAAATAAAACAATAGAACATGAGAAAACAAGGTAACAAAATACCTCCAAAAACTCCCAACTCCATCAAAGCTCATCCATGTGACGTAAATGATGAGAAACTCAAAAACAAAACAACAGAATTATATAAGGTGATTCAAAAGGAAATAACAACAACAAAACAGATCAATAAGGTACTGAGAAAGCTGAAACATAATATAACTAAACAGATAATGTACTTAAAAAGCAAAAAGAGGAAAAGAAAATGCTCTAAAGGATATAACTGCATGTATGTTTAAGTGTGTGGGATTGATAACCATATTACCAGGTTTTTGTTGGCTCGTTGAACAGAACTGTTTGTGGCCTCACTGTGTGTTCACTTTGTATGCCGTAATTTTGTAACATGAACAGCTATTTCTGGGAGGACAGTATATGGTTTGTCAACTAGTGATTTCTTTATGTTTTTTTTTTTTTGAGGTTCTATATTGTTTCTACCCTTTTTACTGTATTGCTTTTTTTTCTCTTTAAATAAAATTTTAAAAAAAAATTCCTGATCCAAAAAAAACCCCAAAGAAAATAGGAATAAATTTTTATCTTGACCTGATATAAACCATCTATGACAAACCCACAGCCAATGGCAAGAAGCTGAAAGCTTTTCCTCTAAAATCAGGAACAAGCCAAACATGTCCATACCACCACTGCTGTTCAATATAGTTTTCAAAATACTTGCTAGAGCTGGGGGGGGGGTGCATGCCTGTAATCCCAGCACTCAGGAGGCTGCAGCAGGAGCATTGCTACAAGTTCAAGGCCAGCCTGAGTTACACAGTGAGTTCAAGGCCAGTTTGAACTATAAAATGAGACCCTATTTCAAAAAAACAAATAAAAATTGCTAGAGCAATTAAAGAAGAAAAAGAAATCAAAGGGATATACTAAGAAAGAAAGAAGTAAAATTATCATTATTTGTAGATGACATGATCTTCTACATAGAAGATCATAAATATTTCACCAAATGACTCTTAGAATTAATAACCAAATTCAGTAGTATATCTGAATTCCTATGGTTTATATCTAGATGGCCCTGCAAAGCCACATGTGCTGATAAGTGCAGTTTTTGAAAGTGGACTGGATCATAGGTATATGACACTGGATCATGGGTACATGGTACTGGATTAGTCCACTAACTGGTTCAGCATAGTTCTAGGTATGGATGACAGACTTCTGGAAAAGGGAAGACACACTCTGAGTGCAGGTAGCGACCAATAGGTTTGTAGCCTGGATGCAATAGGGAAGGAAGGAAGGTTGGCTGTTCCTGCCTGTCACACCATGAACTGTTTTTCTTCTCCTATGACCCTTTTCCAAGATCCTCTCCAATGCTGCCCTGCCTTGGAACCAGCCAACTACAGACTGTAACTTCTACAAACTGTGACCTAAACTAACTTTCCTCCTTTAACTTGAGGGTGTCAGGTATTTTTTTTTTCAGCAAGGAGAAAGTAACTAAGACAAGGACACAAAATCAACATTGAAAAATCAATAGTGTTACTCTGTATCAATAATACATTCACCAAGAAAGAAATTAGGGAAACAAGATCTTTCATAATAGTGTCAAAAACTGAAATATGTAGGAATTAACCTAATCAAGGAAATGAAAGATCTCTACAATGAAAACTACAGTACTCTAAAAAAGGAAATCAAAGAAGATCACAAAATGGAAAGATTATCTCTTGTTTCTGGATAGGCAGAACTATATGGTCAAAACGGCCATATATCTAAAACTGTTACAAACATCTAACACAATCTCAACCAAAATATCAATAGCATTCCTTATAAAACTAGAGAAAACACTCCTAAAATTCATAGGGAACCAGAAGAAACTTAGAATAGCAAAAGCAATTCTGGGTAACAAGGGCAAGGCAGAGGGTGTCACAGTCTCTGACTTCAAGTTACACATTGAGTACAACTTAATTATAACTTGAAGATATACAATGATTGAAAAACAGCATGATATCGGCAAAAACAAAAACAAAAACAAAAACAAAAACAAAACAGACTTATGGATCAATGGAGTAAAACACAGGACGCAGAAACAGTTCTATTCACGCTCAGCTACATTATCTTCAACAAAGGGCCACTTACTTTCATTAGAAGAAAGCCACCTTCTTTAATACACATTGTTGGGAACACTGTCCATCTACATGCCAAAGATTGAGCCTACCTCCACCCGTCTCATCATGTATTACACCAAAATCAAAATGGATCACAGAGCTGAACATTAGAACAGAAACATTCAATCTGCTGGAAGATGAAATAGGTAAACACCTGAAGAAATAGGTGTAGGAAGAAGCCTAGTTGCATAGGAAATAAAACCAAGAATCAACAAAAAGGATCAAATCAAATTTTTAAAACTTTTGCACACCAAAGGAAACAGTGGAGTAGCTAGAGTTTGTGCCACTCAGGTGGTTCTTCAATTTGCCACCCACCAACACCACCTTGGAACCTCCTTGAATATGTTAACTTATTTAAATACTACCCCAAAAATGTGTTACATAAGGCAGACTCCCCCTCTCACCCACCCAGCTATGCCACTAAAAGGAAAACCACCAACAGAGTGAAAAGACAATCTACAGAAGGAGAAAAAAATTTTGCCAGCTACTGCTCAAAGGACTAAAAATCTAGGAAATACAAAGAACTCAAAAAAACTAGACCCCCCCCCAATTTAAACACCTAATCTAAAAGTGGGCATCTGAAATGCATAGACACTTCTCAGATGAAGATGTACAAACAGAAAATGAATGCATGAAAAACAGGTTTAACATTGCTGGCCACTCTCACTCCACAAAGAATGGCTATCATGAAGAAATCAACCAGTAACAAATGTGGGTGAGGCATGGGAAAAAAGGAACCCTTCTCCATTGTTGGGAAATGTAAACTGGTATAACCACTATGGAAATCAGTATGGAGAGTCTCAAAAACCAAAAATAGAAATTCCATTTGACCCAGCTGTTCCCTTTCTAGGTATCCTCCCCTAAAAGTTAAAGAGATCATACCACAATGATATATGCGAACCTATGCTTATAGCAACACAATTGATAACAGCTAAATCTTGGAAGCAACCTATATGTACATAGCATAGCTTACAGGATACGCTTCAGTCATTTGTAAGAAAATGGATACAACTTGAGAACATAATGTTAAGTGAAATAAATCAGAAACACAAGATTAAATATCACAAAGTTTCTCATGTAAGAAACTGAATATATAATTCAAGTACAAAATGAAAAACAGAAAATAGGAAAAAAATTTAATAGGAAGACAGTGAGATAGAGATAGAGAAAGTTATTGTAATCCAGCATGGACAGTATACCTAAAGTGTTCCTTGATTCAGTATAATCGTCTTACGTGTTTTATATGTTTTTTTCTCTATCAGTCTGCTTGTTAATATCTATGTGTGATAATCTTACAAAGACTTATATAATAAATAAATGAACCTGATGCTGACAAAAAGGGTGGGGGAGATTGAAATGTGTTATGTACATGTACCCATTATCACAATGAATGTGATAATTACGTACAGCAAACATGTAATAATAAAAATTTAAAATAAAAATAAATTATAAACATTAATTGTATACCATTTTCAGTACGTCAGAAAATTTTGGGGAAAGCTTTTTAAAGTCAAAAAAACAATAGTGATACAACCACAACCAGAAACTCACTCAACCACTTTATCTTTGATAAAGGAGCCAAACATGCTCGCTGGAAGAACGACAGTCTCTTTAACAAATGGTGCTAGAAAAATTGGCTATCCCTATGCAGAAGACTAAAACTAGACCCATGCCTATCACCATGTACTAAACTAAAATCTAAATGGATCAAAGATCTAAATATTAAAACAGAAACACTAAATCTATTGGAAGACAAAGTAGGTAAAAATCTCAAAGATATAGGGGTAGGTAGAGAATTCATGAACAAGAATCAAACTGCACAGGAAATACTTCCCAGAATCAATAACTGAGACCATATCTTATTAAAGTTTCTGCATGTGGAAAGGGATTTCCAGTGGAGTGAAAAGAAAACACACCAATTGGGAAAAAATCTTAATGGACTGTCCATCAGACAAAGAACTTCTGTCTAGAACTTATGAAGAATTTAAAAAACTCAGACCCTCAAAATTCAAAGGCCCAATCCAAAAATGGACATCTGAAATGAATACACAGTTCTCTGATGAAGAAATACAAATGGCAAATAAATACATGAAAAAAATGTTCATCATCATCAGTCATGAGAGAAATGCAAATTAAAACCACACTGAGATTCCATCTCACCCCAGAAAGAATGGCCAAGATAGAAAACACTACCAACAACAAGTGTTGGAGAGCCTGTGGGGAAAAAGGAACTCTTCTGCACTGTTGGTGGGAGTGTAGACTGGTGCAACCACCGTGGTGGTCAGTCTGGAGATTCCTCAAAAAGCTGGGTTTGGAAGTCCCATTTGACCCAGCTATTCCACTTCTAGGAATATTCCCAGAAGAACTGAAAACACCATACCACAGTGATATATGTGCACGCATGTTTATAGCAGCACAATTTGTAATAGCCAGATCTTGGAAACAACCTAAGTGCCCATCAACTGAGGAATGGATAAAAAAGTTGTGGCATTTTTATACAATGGAGCACTACTCAGCTATAAAGAATAATCACATTGAGATATTTATAAATAAATGGACACAACTTGAGACCATACTCATAAGTGAAATAAACCAAACTCACATGTATAAATACCGTATAGTCTCCCTAGTATGAGAGTTGATAAGAGTATATAAGATTTTATGGTAATCATGATTCCCCACTTCATTGTTTTGAAGCCTTTCAATGTTTTCATTCATCAGTTGGAATGGTTTTAATCTGTTTTGTTTGACTTTATTACACATGATGGTATGAACAGCTGTATTACAGAAAACAAAACATTATGGCAGCCATTGCTCATTTAAATTCGGCTTGCTTAGAAGTCCTACCATGCTTCTACTCTGCTATTACCATCAGTTCTATCATGTTGCATCTTACTGGGATTTTAATATATGTGATAGTATAAACAAATATTTTTATTGAAAATGAGATATTATAGTAGCCATTGATCATTCTCTGTTACTCGGTTCAGAATGTCCTGTAATTCTTTCATTCTTTTGAATGGTTTTATACTATTTTGTTATGTTTGATATTACTGTATTTGAAACTGCTCAACTATAGCAAAGAAAGAGATATTTTGATAGCTACTGTTAATGTCCGGTTGTCTTATTGTAAAGTGCTGTGTTGCTTATGTTGTTCTGTTCTGATATGCTTTGTTCTGCCCTCTTTTGTTTTATTCTCTTTAAAATAAAAAAAATTTAAAAAAAAGAAAAAAACAATAGTGATAAGCTTCATATATTTTAATATAAAATTTTTTAACAGAAATGTATTTAAACTATTATCTCAGATGCCTATATAAGCCTTACCTGAAAGAGTCTTTTGATAGGAAACACACTGATGTCTCCACAAAGAAACAGCAGATCTCTCTCGATTCTGTAGTCCATTTAGTCTTTCTGCTAGCCCGCCTCTGTTTAATGAATTATAATGTATTAAGTTTAGTTAGAAAAAGCTTCACAATAGCTAGAATTTATATTTTATACTCTATAACCAGAGAGAGATAAAACATGCAAAATTTTAATGTATTTCTCATACTATAATCTCTTCCAAGAAGCCATACTCTCTTAGGTCAGTTTTTAGTTTTCTTGGAAGCTCTATATCCTGATTCTTAGATATGAGGCAATATTATCTTCTAAGAATACAGTATCATATTCTTAAAAGTATAAAGTTAAGCATGAGTTAAGTTTCTATTCTTAGTTCATTTATTCATTCCATAAACATGCACAGCTTACTGTTACCTGCTAAATAGTGGCACTCAACATTTAGCTAATTAATAGGACAGAATGATAACTTTGCACTATGCTATAGAAGAGGCTCACAATGGATTCAGCAGATAGAGGCAAACAGATAAATATAAAGTGGGTTCAGAGTTCCAGTCAAAAATAATATTGCCATATATCAGCCCAATTTATAAGAACTGGAAATGGCCTATATACACATCAACAAATGAATGGATAAAGAAAATGTGATATTTGTATACAATGGATCACTTCTCTGCCTTTTGGCTAAGATCAATTATATACACATTTTAGTACCACTCTGTCATAAAAAAGGATAAACTTGAGGCATGCATAGATAAACAAATGTACTTTGAGACCATAATGTTAAGTGAAATAAATCAGATACACAGGCTTAAATATCACATGATTTCTCTTAATGAGAAATCCAAAATATAAATAAAGAGCAAAATAGGGAGATCTTTATCAAATGGAAAAGGGAACAAGAGATGGAGTGAGAGAGGAAGGAAGGGAAGGAAAAGGAAGAATTAAGGAAAATGAAATGGAAATTGAGCTTTTTTAAATCGGAAGGGGATCAAGAGTTGGAAGGATGGCAGGAACAGGTGATGAAAAATAGAAATAAGATGTGTTATATATATGTACCAACTCCCTATGATAAATGTAATCATTATTCACCACAAACATACACCAATAAAAAAAAAATCATGCCACACTTAAGTAAGAATACTTAGAAATAGGCCCTTAAATTGAACTCTAGAAATAAGAGTATCAATCACAAACAAAGATTGCAATATTATAAAAAAAGAAACTTCCATGGGTGGTAGGAAGAAAATTCATAACAATCTGTATATAGGCACTTCATAAGATCCATTACTTATCAATGAATATGCATATTCATTAACATACGCATTCACGTTATAAATTTACATATAAAATTAACATTTAAAGTTATATAAGTGTACACACATACATATACATACATATACATACATACATAGAGAGACACAGAGAGAGAAGTCAGCAGCTCCTATCATGACTATAATCTCAAGAGAAAATAAGATCAGTTGTTAATCACTATGATGGCTACATAACTTTCAATGTATTATCTCATATATTATTTATTAGCTCATTAATCATTTCATTGCATTATCTCATTTTACTCAAATAATATTCTCTCTAGGTAGAAAGATAGCAATATTTACATCACAGATGATAAAATCAGAGGAGAGAGGTTAAGGAACATCTCCACTATTACACAACTAGCTTAGATGAAGAATCAGTTGTTAAAACTCAGCAGGACTTTGTAATATTCATGATTAGTGTTACTGCCCTTGTCATGGCTTTTAATTAAACCCTATTTTTTATACTATATTATACTAGTATAGTATAATAACTATACTATCATAGTTATTATCATAATATGTAATACATATTATACTATCTTTACCCTATCCTACTACTTTCCTATAGGCAATAATTATTTCTGAATGTGTTTATGTGTATGTATAGCATATACAACACAAAATCTTAAAAAAGTAACTTAAAAAAGTAACTTAAGCGCCTAAGTTCCAACTTAGGGCGCCAAGCCAACCGGCAACCAGCCAGCCGCCCTGGTAAGTGACTGTGGTCTGGCAAGCCGCGGCCACCCTAGGGCGGGGAAATAAGAAGCAAGAGTGTTTCCTGAGATCCGCGCCACGTTGGAACTTAGGGCGCTGAGCCAACCAGCAACCAGCCTGCTGCCTACCGGGGGGCGGGCTTAGAATCAAATATACCATACCCCACCCCCCCAGTTAACAATCGGGATCCAGGGATCTGGGTATCTCTTAGGAGGTGACCATATTTGGTACAGCAAGTGGGGGGAGTCTCCTTCTACTATCTCTGAAGGCAGATATTTTTATCGCCATTTTGCTTTGTCCTGATTAACGGTGTTGCTCTATTCAATACTCTGCGTTGATGTGTTCTATAACGTTGTGTATTTCTTTGATTTTGCTGTACCTAGTAGAAGAACAACTATTGTGAAGACAACGAGATATACAATGGTGCCTATTACTGTTGTCCTGGTGACCTGCTGTGATATTCTGTGCCAATTTCACCCCACTGTCTCAATTGGCTTTATTCCATCCTGTTTTGTTGTAACTGTTTGCAGCCTCACTGTGTGTTCACTTTATATGCCTTAATTTTGTAACATGAACAGCTATTTCTGGGAGGACAGTATGTGGTTTGTCAACTAGTGATTTCTTTATGGAGGTTCTGTATTGTTTCTACCCTTTTTTCTGTATTGCTTTTTTTTCTCTTTAAATAAAATTAAAAAAAAAAGTAACTTAAAAAAGTTACACTAAGGAGCTTCCACTGAGACATGAGACATCTGCCACAGACAACTGCATGGCCAGGTGGCCTGGCTGCACAGTTCATGCTCTCAGTATTGATAATATATCTACTATCTCTTAATATTAAAATTAAATGTAATATTTAATATGTAAAGTATAATATTTAAAGGTCTAATATTTAAAATTATATTTATAATATAAATATAAGGAAAAGGTAAAACACAGCATTCTTTACAAACTAGATAATTTTTTTCCAATCTGGGTTCTCAAAACTATGAATTTACAGAGTAGAATCCAAAAGCAGCCGGCTGAAGTCCACACTAGACCCCTATAAGAAAACTGTAGGAATTACAGGATGAAATGTAAAAGCAAGAGTTAACATGCACACAGAACTTGTCAACACAGGGGAGGACCTGAGTCCTCAGATAAAATCTGTGACTATAGCAGAGTTTAGGAACTAAGGACTATGAGGGTGTCTCACAGGTCACCTGCTTTCTCTCTACTCCAAACATATCTGCAGAATTCCTGCATGGAATTTTGGTCCAGTGTACCTCAACTTAGGAATAGAAGCATCAAGTCCTTTAAGAACAACCCTATTTCTGTAAGTCAGACACAGAAAGACAAACATCAGATGTTTTCCCTCATATGTGAAAACTAAATATATATATAAAACCTGAAAGAAGAAGACAGCCTATTAGGGAAGGGCATGGAGACAGGAAAAAGAGGAAGAAAGGGGACTCTGGAGACCTCAGCACAGGAATGCATCTGAGGACATCTGATAAACCAGATTTCTTATAAATCAGGTACATCTGGCTTGAATGAAGGCACTTTGTTCTGACCACTTTATAATCTCCCTTTCTCTAACCTAAATTATGGGATCCACAGGTTGTACTGCCACCCAAAATCACACTTCTGTCAGTAAGTACTCGCTAAATTATACTCTACGGAAACCTGGACCTGTCTGTCTCTTTCTTTGATCTCATGACACTTTGGGACCAGTTCTCATACACCAGGACTGGGTTTTTCCACAACACATATTATAGCCTTGTGTCTTGAGTACAAGATATGAGGTGCAGACATGAACTTCCTCACCTGTTACTCTCATCTCACTAGACTCTGCCACATCTTTATGCTGTTATCCTCAGGACAGGTCTCTGCCCTCCTGACCTGCCTCCCTCACTTCCTCTCCAGGGCTGACAGACCAGCACCTTAAGCTGTGCCTCTACTGGCCTGCCTTGCTGTGTGAGATCCGCTCTCTCTCATCTCTGCAGCTTCTCCAGAGGCAGAATCTCTTTTGGGCCACTAGCGGTAGCCCTCAATCCTAGCACAGGAGTCACGGCACCACTGCCATTCCTTTACTGCAGCTACTGGCTCCCCCATCACATAGAAAGGCTTGGTAATAGTGTTTCTCATTTTCATCAGATTTTTAAAAAATTATTGTTTTGTTCTTATTTAACGAACAAAGACATTTTGTATGACACAGGGTAGGGCTAGATCTCATTCACACATCCTGTTTGGCCTGCCTGCTTCTCTAGTGACAAGAATATTCCACCACTGTGGCTCTCCACAGTCACACCAGCTGTTTCTTGTCCCCTAGTCTTGGCTCTCACGCTTGCATTTGCAAGTGTTGTCCTGGCTAATCTCTCTCACCATATTCATAAAAGTAACCTGACATGGTCAATATTTATTATTTCTCTCTTTTGATGATAAATGACTAAAGGGCAAAACAGTATTCACTTGTCTAAGAGCACCTGAACACTGATCAGTAAGATTTGATAAGGAAACAACAAAACTCTGTCAGACAAAAACAGTCATGTAAATTGGTCATCATAAAAATCCATAAACACTCAGCTTGGATAAATGATTTCCAGAATCAGCTAGAGAACTTGGGACTTCAATAATTGCTTATCAGAAGTAGAGAATTGTAATTCTTCCAATTTTCCTTCCCAAGTAAACAAATATTTTAAAATTAACATTTCTGTTATTTGGGTTTCTTAAGAAAACAGGAAAAAAGTACTTTAAAAGATATAATTTAACCTTAAAAGCTTCTTCTTCTTTGCTGAATCTTCTGGAGTCCTACAAGACTTAGCTGTCTGTTTCTGGGGTGTACACAAGATGGATTCTGTTGATTTCACCCTTGGGTTGATCACTGTGTCCGTTATCTGCCTTGTATCCAGTCCAACATCCACATGGTACTTATGAGGGGATTCGGAATCAATGAATACAACATTCTCAGAGTCATCTTCTTTCTCACTATGTGATGAATACTCCAAAATTTCTGTAGAAATTGGCTGGGAAAATTAAGAGAAATATAATTAAATATTCTTTATTCAAGCCTACAGGTATCCAGACCTATTGTTCTAATTCATTATGACTAAACTCCTTAAAATAGCTTCGCAATTATGGAATCTGTAGGTTGGATCTGTTTTGACACAAAAATCCAACAGTAACCAAGAATAAGGACAAGAGGTTAAGTCAATTATAACTCAGATGTTATCTCACTGAATTTACTGAAATAAGTACAAATATATTTGTACCTTCCTTCAGGAAAATAAGACATTTCCCACAGGTATGTGTGGTTTCTAAAACTGAACTGATAATACTATCTGAAAGGCTGGTGATAATCATTGTAAACTGACTCTTATTTGAGAAAAGTATTTCTTGGATTTTAAAATACAATGTAATCACTTGGAATGGCAGCATGCCTGTAATCCCAGCACTTAGGAGGTTGAGGCAGGAGGATCTCTGCAAGTTCAAGGCCAGCCCCAGGCTACACAGTAAAATCCAGGTCAGTCGCAACTACATAGTGAGACCCTGATCCTCCCAAAAAATATGAACTAAATATTCACTATTGAACTAAATATGAACTAAATATTCACTATTTGTTATAAACCAAATATTTAAAAATTGCCTCTTTCAGTATAACCCACTTAACTTACCAAAGACATCTCTAAGAACAAAGATAAAAATTTGACTCTCAATCACTGGACAGAAATAAAACTGTTGCTATTTTGGTATGTGACCTTCCAGATTTTTATATGCATATTTATACTTTTTAATTTTTTATCAAAGTACAGTCATCCTCTGCCTATTACTTGTAACCAGCTTGTTTCATATTATTTCCCTGTGTCATTAAATAATTGCCCCTATCATTTAAAAACAAAATTTGACTTTCTAAGCACAATTCCAATACAACATTTTTCAGAGTGTAGTTAAAAACTGTTAACATGAACAGCAATTATTTAAGAATATGACTCACTATCTCCTCCTAACATTCCCTAAAATATTTTCTTTCTCCTACCCAAATTTCTGAACTTCCAATTGGATTATGAGACAGCAATGGTGTCCACTAGGCCAATCCTGCAGAAGAAAATCAAAACCTTCTTTCTGATGTTTACTGTCTTTGCCCAGCCATGTTACTAAACTAAGCATGAAAGGATTTTATACTCCTACTACTTGGTTTTACAGGTTAGTCTCATGTTGTTCTAATGTCAGCAACAATTCATTCCTTGATATTCTATTTCTAGTACATTAGGAGCCTCATCTAATTTAGTACTTAAATCGAATTGTAAACCCTAAATCACACCCTTAGTTGAAGGGTATTCTGGTCCCAATCAATTCTTAATACAAGTATGAGCTCCCTCAGGAGAAGCTCCATCTATTTTGGTCATGGAGCAGGCACCTGGGTGAAGACAGTGAAGCAGACACAAGGGCTACTGTGTGGGTACCTGGGAGTATGTACACATTACTGTTGAGGGTAGCATTAGTTTTCACCATTTGATCATCTATGTAAGGGCTTATCACACTTGGCCTTTTCTAAGGATTACATAGTTGAATCTTTTTTAAAAACAAGATACTACCCATCCCCACTCCTCCTCAAACCCATTATTGGGCAGTTTCTTGCTATTAGGCACATTTATAATAATAAAGAAAGTGAAAAAATGTCTAAAGAAAGTGCTGGGTACTCACATGCAAACATTAAAAGGATTAATGATAATTAATCCTTTATGGGAGATGGGGGAAGCCAAACATAAACAGTTATAAAACACCATGACAGGATTCCCATAAAAGTATTCTTTGAGCTCCAAAAACACATGAGAAAAACAACAAAGGAAAGTAAGTAACACACAAAAGGACAGCTGAAGAGTTGAAATGTTAGAAAAGGATCTGCCACCTGCGGCTGAATGCTAAGCGTGAGTTGCTAAGGCAGAGGAGGGAGGAAGCACATTCCAGGGAGAAAGAATAGCACGTTCAGGGAGAACAGAAGATATACAGCAAAATCTCCAAGAAGTACTCAGAGTTAAGACTGCCAAAGGGCCTTATAGAATATGGAACAGCATCTGGCTGTATTCTGAGACAAGAGGTGCCACTGGCAGTTTTAAATGGGGGGGTCACCTCAGGCGCTAATGTGGAATGATGGTTCTGAAGACTAAACTACTGGAGGAGAGGATCCATCCAGCAGGTTAGTACACAGGTAGCTATAAGGTTTTTCCACATTCAGAGCCAGACAGAGTATCTCAGTGGGACAGAGATAGTGCTAGGAATTGTAAGAAAAGAAACAGTGCACAAAGCCAAATGAGGTAAAGAAGACAGCCCATGGCAAGTACCCAAACGTAAGAAGAGAGGGCCAGGGATTTAGCTCAGCAGCATAAACACCTGCCGGGCAAGCACAAGGTCATGAGTTTGATACCTGGTACCAAAAAAAGTAAGAAAAAGACCAAGTGGGAACCTTGGGAATACTATCAGTATTTAGTAAGTTTTCAGGTGAGAAAATGCAGAAGAGTGGTTCTGATGTGACAAAAGAGAGATTGTACAGAAATATATGATAACAAAACTATATTCTTGGTAAGAAAAAGCTTTGAAGAATAAATGGTAGTGAATGATAATCTGTGATAATCAATTTTAGGCACATGTGGTTTAGGCAGTCACTAATGAGACGTAATTAGCTAGTTCTCATATATTATCTAAGCATATGCTGAATGTGTAATATCCACATAGTATCTTAGCTTATAAAGGTAATACAAAGAAACCTTCAGGCTCATTCTTGCTTTAGTATACTACAGTCAATTTAAAGCTGGGGGTGGAAGACCAACTGAAACTACAAATCAATTTATAGACAATTTCCCCCCAAAATGTTCATACAACAGAAGAATAGAGAAGAAAGACAATTTGAGACAGTAGTATCATAGACTGGGTTTTCCAGTAGAATTGATCCTGACACTATCCCAGCCTTGGCTCTGCCCTTTACTATCAGGCAGCATTAGACAAGTGACTTAACTTTCCCATACCTTTGCTTCATCATTTTCAAATTGACGATGTAATATCTAACATAGTAAGTACTTTGTAAATGTTAGCTATTCTTTTTAGTCAAACTAGTATTGGGAGACACAGAGTTTTACAAATTTCCACATTATAACAGTACTGCAGAAAAATGCCCCCCAACTTTTTTGGCACCAAGCACTGACTTCACAGAAAAGAATTTATTTGGGTGACAGGGCAGAGGGGTAATTTGGGTATTGGGTTTTCATGAGAAGTATGCAGCCCAGATCCATTGCATGCACAGCTCCCTGGAGGGTTCATGATCCTACAAGACTCATGTCACTACTGAATGGACAGGAGGTGGAATGCAGGCAGGAATGCGAGTCATGAGGAGCGGCTGTGAATACAATTGAGGCTTCCTGGTGTGAGGTCCAGTTCTGAGTACTGGTCCATGGCCCAGGGACTGAGGACCCCTGCTGTAGCACATGTGAGCTGTGCTTACTTCACTGAGCAACATATGCCAGTTTCTCTGTGGTGTGTACCAACCCAGTCATGTACTGGATAGTTCATTCTCAGTTTAACTGATCACTGTGAGATGGCTCTGAAAAGCCACTGTCCTGAAAGACACACATACCCACTAGCAGGATGTGAAACCTACAACACACAATCAGCCTTACAATTTTCAGGCTTCTGAATTTTTATCTGATAAATGTGCAAAGGTATTTCTCTCATTTGCATGTCCCTGATAGTTCAAAGGGTTGACCACCTTCATATTTGTTTATTAGCTCTTCATAGCTCTTCTCCACTGAACTGCCTATTCATATTTTGACCCATTTCTCTATTACACAAGACAATGAGTTTTTAATACCTGGATCTGTGTTATTTAAGATAAACAGAGGTTTGTCAGAAAATTGTTAAGTTAAAACTCACAGAGGAAGAATCTAAGACAAAACATGGTTATTTGTCTAGTACCCTAAGAAAATTCTTCCAACCACCATAATTCTTGGTAAGTTGCCTACTGCTACACAGCAATATTGTGCACTTGAAAAAATTTTTGGTTGGAAAATTTATTCCTTTGTCAGTAATCTTTATTAACAAGTGAACTACTTGTATAAATGATAAACTTAAATACCAATAAAAATTTAAATAATATCCTTTTAAAACACTTTTATTTTCCAATATTTTTCCCTCTATCTTCAAAAAGCTAACCAACTAGTATGCTCTTAAAACTTTCACAGATTATTTCTTCATGTTTAAAGCCTAAAGAAATCATATAGAAGAATAAGAATCTTTTATAGCAGAAAAACTGCAGTGTTCACAAAACGAAAACTATATAGCTGTTGTTATTATTTACTAATGTTTATAATATAATACAATTATGACTAGTAGGATTCTTTTTTCCTATTCTAAGAAACTTCAGAATGACTAATACACCACATATCTTCTAAGTTAGAAATTAAATGACACAACTGATAAGACTAAGATATAAGCAAGGGAATAGTTTGTTCAAAACCATCAATGATATTACCTGGTGCTCTTTCCAGGACAACCTATCTCTCTTTAGTCATCTCTTACAGTTTACCAGAACCAACCACACAATCCATGGAGTGATGATTTTCTACCTCCAGGTGGCCACAGGGGTCTCCTAACTATGCAGCTATGTAGCTATGTAGCTACTCTGGGGTTGAGGCTGCTTTATCTAAGGTAGATAACTCACTGAAGCTAATAAGCCAATCAGACTCTTTTCCTCCACATTTTGAATTGGGGGCTACAGACATAGGAAGTAGAAGCTAAACCACACTAATGGCAATTATCTAGATGACAATTTCATTAGCTCCTACTAGTGAGTTTCTTGGGGCCGCAATAAGGCTCAATTCACCTTTCAGCTTAACTTTAGTTTCTTTTATACATAGTATTGTTCCAATAACTTTCTCTTAAAATAAGCAGGCTAACTATCTGCTTATGTATCTCCAAATAGAGAAAATATTCGCGGAAACAAATATATTTATTCAGTACATACCATGTGTAAGGTGTTATGCAAGACAAAATTTATTAAGATACCAATCACTAAGAGCTCACACTAAAATAAAGATAATATATGCACGGTTCACAAGAAGTGTTCCACAAGGACACCAAGGAACTCTTATTTCTGGCTGATCATAGACCAGTACACACATAGAAAGGGGTAATACACACTGGAAAAGACCTCAAAAGACTGAAAAATTCTTAGCTGAAAATATAAAAGGAGGAAAGAAAGCACATAAAGGAAAAGATAAAGGATATTTGTGACATAGAGACAGGCCCAGAGAAGCGAAAGTTTAGAGTTCACGTTGGGAAGCAAGAGACACTAACACAAACAACACAATGTGCAGGATGGTGAAGAACAAGCTGTGAAGGGTCTTAGTTTAAGAATTTATATAGCCTCTGATTATTTATGAAGCTTCTGATTATTTCTGACTAGATCAGGAGATAAACTCAGGAAGTATTTAAGAAGGCTGTTCTGAAAGACTACACTAAGATGGATTTGAAGGAAAACATTAGCACAGGGAAGAGTCATACAAAGTTGTTGCAAATATATATGCATATTTTTCTACTTTTTAGTTTTTTAACTACTCTCAAATGGTGCAATTCACATAGCAATATCTCAATTCAAGAAGTTAAAAATTGAACTCTTTATATATTCCCCCAAACTAATTGCTTGCCCCACCACGTCCTGCATTAGTAAGTAACATCACATTCCATCCAAACTCAAGTCAGAAACCCAAACTTCATCAATTCTCAGTAAGCTCTACCACTACTAACTCAGAGGTGCCCCTTCTCTGCACCCTATCCCCCAGCCAGCACCACGACAGTAATGCTCCCAAGCTCAACTCTGCTTCTGCTCTATCTGTCCCACCCTTGAGTCATCCTTCATCTCACAATCAGAATACCCTTTCACTATAAATTAGATTGTTTACTCTTCAAATTCCATAAATGGCTTCCTGGGATACTCCAGGTCCTGGGATATTCCATGGTCCCTTCTCTTTCTGGCTTCTGCCTGTCCATCTCCAAGGTTCTTATATACGTTTTTATTACAAATAGAATTGCCACTATTAAAGGATTTTCCTTAAGCTTGTTTTTCTCAAGGAAAATCCAAAAAAGGAAAAATGAAGGGCAAATACTCCTCCCAGAAAATTTCTTTGTACCAACACCAGAATGGACAAACCAATGAAACAGAACTGGGAACTCACAAATAGACTGAAACACAAATAAGACATATAAAAATTATTGAAAATATAAATGGGCCAAAGAAACTAATTTGGAAACAACTGACTACATATCTGTAGAGAAAAATGTTAGATTCTCACTATTTATACGGAAACAAATTCCTAAAGAATCAAAAACTCAAAATAGTTTTACAAAGAGTTAAAATAAAATATTGATGCATTTTAAAAATAATTCTAAACTAGAAAAAAAAAGTGTTTCCAGCATGACATAAAAGCCAAAGTGCAAGTTAGGCCTGGTGACACATGTGTGTAAAACCAGCATTCAAGAGGCTGAGGCAGGAGGATCTCTGCAAGTTTGAAGCCAGCCTGGGCTACAAAGTGAGTTCAAGGCCAGCCTGAACTGCACAGGGAAACCCTGTCTCAAAGAGATCAAAAAAGAAAAAAAAAAAAAAAAAAAAAAAAAAAAAAAAAAAAAAGAATTCAGACATTCTGCTTCCAAAAAAGGAAACAAAATAATACAGAGAAGCAAAAAAGGTAGTGAGAGACTGACAAGAAGCTAGTGTAGGAGAGGACACATTATTCCAAGCTAAGTAACTAGGGATGTTTGTTCCCACTTCAAAATAAGCAGAGTAAGAAATACAGAAACATTTCTAAAGCCATGTAGATAAACACAAATATATCAATAACTTGGGTCACCTATGCAGTATTTTAGCAAAGGGCTTAGATTCCATAACCTTCAGTTGGACAGTTGAGGCAGAAAACAGAGATGGGTGGAGTTTCGGGAAAGTAGGAGCACTGATGACAGACCAAATGTCCTCTCAAGTACAGCTGCTACTCACAGCTAGCCATACCCTGCAACACAAAATTTCCAGTAACTACCACATTTTCTTACATGAGAAGAAAGAGAATTCTGAACTTTCAGTGAACTCGCTTGATTTAAAAACACTCCCTGGGCAGCCAGGGATAGAGCTCAGTGGCATGAGTGCGTGCCTGGCAAGCACAAGGCCCTGAGTTTAATTACCTGGGGGGAAGGGGGGACACGCCCCTTAGGGGGGAAAAAAAGTTTTTTGTTTTTTTTTTTTTGAGGCACAGTCTTTAGTTCAGGCTGGTCTTGAACTCACTGTATAGCCCAGGCTGGTCTGAAACTCATAGCAATCCTCCTGCCTCAGTCTCCTGAATGCTAGAATTATAAGCATATGCACCATGCTCAGCTCTACAATTTATAAACACAACCTATAATACCAGTTTCAATCTAAATCATAGTTAAGTGTTTTTAAAAAGCTGTTTGAATAACATCTCCCTTTTTTTCTGCAATGCTAGCTTTGTTTCGTTAGTCTTGAGTCAAACAGACGCTTTTTAAAACTTTTTATTTTCATTTGAAAATTATACAAAATCAGAAGCAGGAAAGCTATGCTCTTTTCTCAAAAGCTAATAAAAGGTCTGAGGGAATCCTGGTGGCATACTCCTGTAATCCCAGCACTCTAAGAAGTTGAGGAAGGAAATCACAAGTTCTTGTCCAACCTAGGCAACTGATGAGACTTAACAAGACCTAGTCTCAAAATAAAAAATAAAAAAGGCTGAAGATGTAGCTCAGTGAGAAGCCCTTGTATTCAATCCCCAGTACCAGAAACAAATGTTAGAAAGTAGTGTTACCAGAAACACTGATTGTTTTTGCTTTATGGTGGGGTAGGAAATTCTTAAAAATGAATGTCAAAACTCTCATGCACTGATTCATTCAACAACATGCCAAGTAGTCACATGCATTCAGTGGAGGAAAAGTGGAATCTGTGACAGACATCATTTTTGTGTTGGTATTTCTCTATCTGTTCAGTTTTAGAGTTTAATAAATGCCCCACCAAAATAATAAATCAGGAAAATTAAATAACAAAACATAAACATTTTTACTAATACTATCTTAAAATTCATCAAAATAATACTTCACAAAAGATGAACAGAATAACTTGAATTTTCTTTCAGTGAGTCAGAAAATTGAAAGCAAATGGTCAAAATGGAAAGTCCATGCCTCCTTTCTATGAATTATAAAATATAAGCAGTATAATCATAAAAAATGAAGTTTTACTTATAAAAACTGAACATTTTTTAAAGTTTCCTTGTTAACTAAATACAAGTATGAGTGTGGCTTTATAGAGACAGTGCATGTCTCTTCTTATATAAAGAGAAATCAATACACCTATTAGCAGTGGGCACTCTGCTCTAAATATATATTCTTAGAATAGCAATGAATTTGGGCAAATTCATCCATACCCATTCAGAGAAGCCTCCCCATGCCAACAGGTCTGCATTCTGACTTGTTACTGTTCCCAATCCCACTGATGAAACGTTTTAGCAAATTAAGTTAGTATAACATTTAATGTACCAAAAGTAATTCAGTACATTCATAAGTGCTGATTCATTTCCAGCCCACACTTTAATTATTGTTCTAAAACAGTTCAATAGCCAAATAGTACTAATGAAAATACTTCAGAGAAAGAGTTCAAGTGCTATACTAGAAGAGGTCAAAGTTCATGACAGCAGGGACAGTAGTGCTACGAACTGAAGTAGAAGACACATTCAGGAGTAAAGGAGAAGAAAGAAGGTACTATATGAAGTTTTGAATGATCACATGTTCAGTATACAGACACAGGGCACCTGGCTGGAGGCTGGAAATGCAGGATTCCTGTGAGACATGCTTCCACTCCCACCCCTCGGCAGCACCTAATTAATTCCTGGGCCCACTAACAGTTAAGGTACATATCTATGACTTTGATCTCATAACCTCCTGTGGGTTGTATGTTGAGTTACTACAACTCCACAACTTCCATTCCTTTTGGGGAGTCTTCACTTTAGTATTTTTCAAATCTATACAGGCAAAATGATTTTTAAATGACCATTTTAGAGTAATATATGAAACTTTGGGTGGCAAGCATGGGTAAAATGAGAAATGCCTGTGTATACTTACATGAGCTGAACAGAAAAAAAAATCCTACAATTCTCTAAACATGTAGATAGTCAACATTATCACTGGGGGGGGAGATAGGGTCTTGCTTTGTAGTTTAGGCTGGCCTTGAAGTCATTATGTATACTCAGGCAGTCCTTGATCTCACAGCAATTCTCTGGCCTTAGCCTTCTGAGTGTTGGAATTACAGGTGTGTGCCACATACCAACTATCACTTTTCTTTAACAACTAAAATTTAAAACTTTTAAACTGTCATAAACTTCAGCTTTAAAAATTAATAAATTACCATAATATGCTATGTGATCCATCTGGTATTTTTTAAAACTATCAGTTCCTGTAATTCTAACTACCAATTTCTTTAGAAAACGTACAGAAAGATTCTTCAAAGTGAACTCCTTGAATATTGGAAGAGCTACCCCCAAACTGCAATGCCTCAATTCCCATTAAGCAAATTAAACCAAATCTTAATCTAAATCCATGTATGAGAGTCTACACATGTAGGATTATTCTAGATGAAAAGCTATGTCTACTCACACAGTCAGGAAGAAGTTTGGGTCTAATTGCAAGATGAAGCAGTAACCTCAGTGGTAAAGCTGTCTCAGTAACAAAGGAAATAAATTAGGCAGATGAAACATTGCTCTTTAATGTTCATAAATTAAAGGCTTTAACTCTAAAATTTATAGAAAGGTCACACTAGGACCAACAGTGAATATCACTAATAAGTAATCACCTCTATTTGTAGCCAAATTCTTAACAGCTGGTACATTAAAAAAAGATGACAGGAAAAAGAGGAACAGGAGAGGACGGAATCTGAATTAAAATTATTCCTCAAGATAATCAACTGTTAGAAAATTTCTCACTTAAACTCCTGTTTCAAGTAAAAAACAAGTCTCCAGTCTTTGGCCTCAGCCAACTCAAGAAGGTATGCTGAGAGGCTCTCTGAGGACCCCTGGCATGACTGCTGCTGTGTGGGCAGGTGCTGGCTGTGCCCTGACTTGAGCCCGGCAGGCTCCCACACCACATCCTGTCATGTGCTGGCTTCTGCTCTCTGAGGCTTCCCACCCAATTACTGACCAGGCCCAGACCTGCCCTTGTAGGATCTCATGAGATCACCCAGCAGTGCTGTTAAATTCACCTTGTTTATCCCAGGTTCAGTCACTCTTTCTTAAAGTTACACGACAAAGGAGTGAGGGAAATGGAAGAGAACTGATGGCTCATATACTAACATAATTAGTTATCAAATGCTTTCATTTCCACTCTCAACTCTAAAATGGGATTACTTAACAAATTAATTGGGTGCCTACTCTGTGCCAGGAACCATTCTGGGTCCAGTGCATGTGGGAGGGGAGATCAAAGTCCTTATCGACATGGTCTTCGTGTTCTAATAGAACCACAGCACACACCTTAATTAGTAAGGACTGTTCTCTAGCTAGTTAGTAAAGAACTTCACTGGCTGTGTGAAAAAAGGACAACAAAACAATTTAAAATGGAGATTATACCAGACTCTCAACTGCTAACATAAGTTTATGTTCTGATGGGATTAAAATTAATAAAATAAACACAAAGCCAGACAATAGAAAACTTAAGTTACTGATAAAATATACTTCACTGTTTACATGGTGTGTTTTTTGTGACTGAAACTTTATCCTTGAAAATCAGAGCCAGCTAGTGAGGGAGAAAACAAAAGCAATAGGCTTTCTCACACATTCAAGAAACAAAATCTTTTCTGAGGTAAACAGGTTTAACAAGCTACACCCAGTTACACCTCTGTAAACCACTTGGCTTGCCTTCTTCAAACCAAGTATGTGTTTCTAACCTCAAATTGAAGTACACTGGGAATGAAAACTCAAGTTCCATTGAGGTGAGCTTACAAAAGTACCCCTCCTGCTCCATCCAAGATACCCACTGTAAAGAGCCCAGAGAGAAAATGAGAAATACAGTGAAAAGGCATACCTGAAGAGAAAATGAGGCAGTAAGAAATAACACCACCAAAGGAAACAACACGCTGGGTCAAAGTTCATCAAGCAGTAGTTGAAGGGGAGAAAGGGGAGTGTGCCCAATGCCAGGAGAACTACAGGGCACTCAAGTAGGCACCCTGCCTGCCATTATGGTCCCTCATCTTTGAGGTCCTTACACATCCAGTCAACAGCGGTCACAGATGAAGAGAAAGAAGAACACTCCCTTTTCTAAGAAAAATAGTGTACAACTGTGGAATTGTAATACAACTATGATATAATCTTTGTGATCATACTGTTTCAAAATACACTACTGAAATTGTCCTGAGCCAATTTCAAAAGATGCCTTTTGTCAGCCCGAAGCAAGGACAGCAGATGCCCTCAGTCTGATGGAAGCTGAGGGCCTTCTGACTCAATTTACATTCAGCACTTGGGTAGAGAACCAAACATGACTTCATGTTTTAAAAATACATCTAGTCATTTACACAGATACATCAGAAGCAAAACACATGCCATTTCTGGTTATAGTGAGGCTTTGTTTGCATTCAATGAATAAATGAGGAAAGGGAGAAAATAAAAGAATTAAGAGAAGAGCCCTGAGAAGGGAAGGAGCCAGATGAGTGTCTTAACAAAGGCAATAAACAACAGCAAAACTAGCGGAAAGCTATTATTGAGTCTTAAGCTGTGCCCCTTGGGGTGCTCCTCCACACACCAGCCCTGTTAACAGATATTAAGGAGACAAGAAGCTCCCTGGTCATATCAGTTTGAATAAACTCTGCTAATAAAGTTAAAGGGAGTTCTTTTTGCTTTGTTAGTGCATATTAGTAATACAGAATGGTAAATGATAAGGTTCATTTTGGGAAACTGGTACATGCATTTAACATACCATGATAATTTTCAATCCTATTACCCCTACTGCCTACCCTCCTCTGTTATCCCCTTACTCATCTCTAAAAGATTACTTTCTAATTTCTAGTCATCTCCTTTGTTTATTTCTAGGCTTCTCACATAAAAGGAAACATGTGATAGTTAATTATCTGAGTCTGGCTTATTTTTGCTTCAGTATGATAGTTCCCCGTTTTGTCCATTTGCCTGCAAATGACATGATTTCCTTTTTATGGTTAAGTAATATTCCATTTACTTTATCAATTTATTCTCTTTATCAACTCATTTGTTGATGAGCATCTCTGGGCTATTTCTACAGCTTACCTATTGTGAATTACACCACTATAAACATATGGATGTATGTATCACTACAGCATGAGGTCTTTAATTCTTCTGGGAATATATCCGTAACTGGTATAGCTGAATCAAATGGTACTTCTATTTTCAGCTTTTTTAGAAATCGCCATACTGCTTCCTAGTTGTACTTGTTTATTTTATTTACTTATATTAGTTGTACTAGTTTATACCATCACCAACACTGCAGGTGAGTTAGTTTCTTTTCTCTCCCTTGAATTTTCTGCATCCACTGTTTTTTACATTCTTGATGATAGATTCTGATTGTGGGGATATGTAATTCAAAGTTTTGACTTGATTTTTCTAATGGCTAAAGATGTTGAACACTTTTTCATATACTAATTGGCCATTTCTATTTATTCTTTTACAAAGTGTCTATTCAGTTTACTTGCTCATTTTTGATTGGGTTAATTGGGGGGGTGATTTTTTTAGTTCTTTATATATTCTAGATATTGATACTCTACCAAAATAGCACACCCATTCTGTACATTACATCTTCACTCTGTTGTTTGCTTTCCTATGCAGAAGCTTTCTAATTTGATGTAATCCCATTTATTGATTCCTGATATTATTCCCTGTGCTATTACAGTCCTATTCAGGAAACCTTTCCCTTGCCCACAGTTTCAAGTGTTTCTCCTATGTTATCTTACAGCAATTTCAAACTTGCTAGTTTTATATCTAGGTCTTAGCACATTTTGATTTGATTTTAGTACAGGGTGAGAGATAAGGATCTAGTTTCAATACTTTGCCTGTGGAGATCCAGCCTTCTCAGAAGTTAAAGAAGTTGGTTTTTTGGGCCCCTCTCTCAAAAATCAACTGGCTGTAAATTCATGGTTTTGTTTCTGTGTCTTCTGTTGTACACCATTAACCTACATGTCTGTTTTTCTGCCACTGCCATGTTCTTTCTTGCTACTAAAACTCTGTAGTACCACTTGATATGTGGTACTGCTTTGACTATTCTGGCTTTGACTAGCACTGCTTTGACTACTCTGGCTCTTTTATGTTCCACAAGAATTTTAGGATTTTTTTTTCTAATTATCTGGAGAATACTGTTGGTATTTTAATAGGGATTGCATTGAATCTGTAGATTACTTTTGATAATACTGCCATTTTCATGATATTAGTTCTTTTGATCCAAAGCAAGAGCTGCCTTTCCATTTTCTAATGTCTTCTTTAATTTCTTTCTTCAGGGAGGAGAGAGACAAGATGGCGGACTGGTAGGTAGCAGGAGAGAGACCCTCTCTGAGAGAGACAGCTCAAATGCCAGAATAAAACACCCTGGAGAGACCCAAACAGAGAGAGATAGACTCTCACAACCTAGAAAGAAACTAAAGTGCAAAAACCCGCTCAAATATGAGGTCCTGGGGCTACTATTAGTGAAGATAAGATCGGGCGAGCACGGCACCCGCCTCGAGGCGCCTGAATTCCGCCGACCTGAACAAGCGATCCGCGCCAAAGCGACTGGCTTGAGCCGCCGGAGCCCGGAGCTGAACAGCCCGGCGTGCAGCTCGCCGGGACCAGCACTGCACACGACCCACCCAGAGGCACCGTGAATTCCCACCTCAGCCGCACTGAAGTTGGAGGTCGGGCAGTCCAGCAGTTCTCCGGGACACAGTGAGTGATGGGAATAAGACCCTTCCATGGGAAAGGGGAAACCGACTGGACAACATGTTGGATTTGGGCAGGACAGCCCTAACTCCATAAGGAAGTGGCTTCAGCTGGTTATTCCCCTCGCCGAGCAGATTGGTGGAATCTGCTTGAACTAGGCCACGCCCCTGGCGGGGACCCAGTTACATCCCTGAGATCAGTGCACACTGACACAGTGAAGGCCTGCAAAGGTT
>PVJX010021943.1:8817-31346 GCA_004027295.1 Dolichotis patagonum | reverse complement strand
CTAAAAAAGAGAACTATAGGCCAATCTCCCTGATGAACATAGATGCAAAAATTCTCAATAAAATATTGGCAAACAAGATGCAGCAAATCATCAAGAAGATTATACACCATGACCAAGTAGGATTCATCCCAGGAATGCAGGGATGGTTCAACATATGCAAAACAATAAATGTAATCCACCATATCAATAGAGCCAAAAGGAATAACCACACGATCATCTCTATAGATGCAGAAAAACATTTGATAAAGTCCAACAATCATTCATGATAAGAACCTTACAGAGAATTGGAATGGAGAGTCTTTATCTCATATGGTAAAGGCGATCTATGACAAAGCTACAGCCAGCATCATATTAAATGGTGAAAAAACTGAAAGCCTTTACCTTAAAATCAGGCACAAGCCAAGGATGTCCATTATCACCACTGCTATTCAACAGAGTACTGGAAGTATTAGCCAGAGCAATAAGACAGGAAAGAGAAATAAAAGCCGTAAAGATAGGAAAAGAGGAAGTTAAATTATCATTATTTTCAGATGACATGATACTTCATATAGAAGACCCCCAAAACTCTATAGAAAGACTCCTAGATTTAATAAATAAATTCAGAAAGGTAGCTGGATACAAAGTCAATACTCAAAAATCGATAGCATTTCTATACACTAACAACAAAAGTACTGAGAGAGCAATAAGAGAAACTACACCCTTTACACTAGCATCCAAAAAATGAAATACATTGGAATTAATCTCAAGAAAGAAGTAAAAGTGCTATACAGCAAAAATATAATACTCTGAAAAAGGAAATCAAAGAGGACCTCAGAAAATGGAAAGACATCCCCTGTTCATGGAGAGGAAGAACAAACATTGTAAAAATGGCCATTCTCCCAAAATTACTATACAGATTTAATGCCATCCCACTCAAAATACCACTAACATACCTCATAGATCTAGAGAAATCACTCCTAAAATTCATCTGGAACCAGAGGAGACCTAGAGTATCAAAGGCAATTCTAAGCAACAAAGGCAAGGCAGGAGGCATCACAATTCCTGACTTGAAATTATACTACAAAAGTACAGTGATAAAGTCCATATGGTACTGCAATAGGGTCAGTGGAATAGATTGGATGATACAACCACATCCGCAAACTCACTCAACCACCTTATCTTTGATAAAAGGTCCAAACATGCTCGCTGGTAGAATGGCAGTCTCTTTAACAAATGGTGCTGGAAAGATTGGCTGTCCATATGCAGAAGACTAATAGTAGACCCATGTATATCACCATACACTAAACTAATATCTAAATGGATCAAAGATCTAAATATTAAAACAGAAACACTAAAACTGCTGGAAGACAAATTAGGTAAAAATCTCAAAAACATATGGGTAGGAAGGGAATTCATGAATAAGAACCAAAGTGCATGGGAAATACTTCTCAGTATCAATAACTGGGACCACATCTTATTAAAGACTTTCTGCATGTCAAAAGAGGTTTCCAGCAGAGTGAAAAGAAAACCCACAAATTGGGAAAAATCTTCATGGACAGTGCCTCAGACAAAGGACTTCTGTCTAGCACTTATAAAGAATTAAAAAATATCAGACTCTCAAATTCAAAGACCCAATCCAAAAATGGGCATCTGAAATGAATACACAGTTCTCAGATGAAGAAATACGAATGGCAAATAAATACATGAAAAAGTGTTCATCATCATTAGTCATGAGAGAAATGCAAATTAAAACCACACTGAGATTTCATCTCACTCCAGAAAGAATGGCCAAGATAGAAAACACTACCAACAACAAGTGTTGGAGGGGCTGTGGGGAAAAAGAACCTGTTCTGCACTGTTGGTGGGAGTGTAGACTGGTGCAACCACTGTGGAAGTCAGTCTGGAGATTCCTCAAAAACCTGGGTATGGAAGTCACATTTGACACAGCTGTTCTGCTTCTAGGCATATTCGCAGAAGAACTGAAAACATCATACCACAGTGATATATTTGCACCCATGTTGATAGCAGCACAATTTGTAATAGCCAGATCTTGGAAACAACCTAAGTGCCCATCAACTGAGGAATGGATAAAAAAGTTGTGGCATTTTTATACAATGGAGTACTACTCGCTATAAAGAATGATCGCATCTATATATTTATAAATAAATGGACACTACTTGGGACCATTCTCTTAAGCGAAATAAATCAATCTCACAAGGGTATACCATATAGTCTCCCTAGTATGAGAGTTGATAAGAGTATATAAGACTTTATGGTAAGCAGGAGTCCCCATCTCATAGCTTTGAAGTATTTCAATGTTTTCAATCGTCAGTTGGAATGGTTTTATTCTGTTTTGTTTGACTATATCATGCGTGATGATATGAACAGCTGTTTTGAAGAAAACAAAACATAATGACAGCTATTGCTGACTTAATGTCATCCTTCTTAGAAGTCCTAGCATGCTTCTTTTGTTCTACTACCATTGGTTCTATCTATCACATTGTGTCTTATTGGAATTTGAATATGTTTGATAGTTTAAACAAATTTTTTTATCAAAAATGAGATATTATAGTACCATTGATCATTTTCTGTTATTCGGTTCAGAAAGCCCTGTAATTCTTTCACTCTATGCATGGCTTTATACTATTGTGTTATGTTTGATATTATTGTATTTGAAACTATGCTCAACTATAGCAGAGTAAGTGATATTGTGTTAGCTACTGTTGATGTCCAGTTGTATTAATGTAAAGTACTATGTTGCCTATGTTGTCCTCATCTGATCTGCTCTGTACTGCCCTCTTTTGTTTTATTCTCTTTCCAATAAAAAAATTAAAAAAAAAAACTATTTGGAGGCAACCAAGCCACAGAGGTATTCAGTTCTCCAATGCACAGTCAGAATCAGAGAAGGAGCACTGGAAATTCTTGTACAAATACATAAAGACATAAGTGTCTTCTGGGTTTTTGAAAGGAGTGGCTTATTGGACAAAATTTTTGAAACATGAAATCTCTTCATGCTGGTGTAAAAAAAACAAGATTTGCATGGAATGGGTCAAGTGTGATTTTTTTAGTATCCAGTTGAGCTTTCCATTTTGAATTTGTCATCCAGACTCTCCATGACTCTAAATGTTGCACTGTGTTGTAGCTCACATCATTTCAACTCTCAGTATTGTAGTAAATAACCACCCCATTGACTGATGGTTTATCTGCAGTCAGGATATCATGTTTCTGTGTGGCTGAGAAATGTGACACAGCCCCAGTTGAGCCCATTTTAACAAAGGCAACACAGACTTTGTTCTTGTCCCTCTCAGCTGTCATATCAGAGAGAAACTGAAGATCTTTTTGGCCTTCTGTGATGATTAGGCCCACCCAGGTCCAGCAGAAATGAAGAATCAAGGACATCATGGCAAGGGCCAGATACATGTCCTTTGGGGTCATCTGATACAGTGAAGGATACTTGACACTGTCAGTCAGTATAAAGTCAAATGATCCAAAAGTAACCTTAAAGAAAAAGTAGTACTGAGTAATACACTGAAGTGTTGGCAGATAGTACAATAGTCGTGTGGAAGTGTACTGAGTAACATGTACGAGTTGTAGAAGGAGACACATGTTCTTCCCATCTTTGTAAACATCTCTCTCAGGAAACTTCTTTAAAAAATCAATGCATTACTCTGACATCCCAGAAACATATTTCTTTTCTTCTTTCCTTCCTCTTTGATCCAAAAGAAAGAAAAAGTTGTGTGAAACCCAGAAAGTCTCTGTATATGGACTCTGGCAACTTTATACTCTTGGATAGATGCTAATCCCAGGCTTTATTTTAACCCTTTATATTCCTCATAGCTGAAGCACCATGGATTTTGTTCCATCATTTCCTGTCCCCAGCAACCTTCATCAGTGGAAGTTTGTAGGGTTCCAGCAGTGGTCCAATCTGAGCTGAGGTTCCCCAGGGTGTTCTGCCCACTGCACACTTACCTTCTCTCCTACATGTGTAATTAAGGATCTCATGGTGTCCTGTGAGGAACTTGCAGGAATTCTCTAGTATACTCCAGTGACTGTAAATGAAATTGTGGAACTTGTAGCCCCAAGAAATGTTGCATAAAAGCTGAGAATTCCTGTTGATCTCTTCTATGGCAAAAGTGAATGCCAGGTAGATCTGGTAAGTGCTCAGCATCAGCCTGATTGGAGAACACAGAGATCTTTAGGGGAAAGAATCAGTCAATGATTATCTTCCAATTCAGTACAATAACATTTATTGCCTGCATGCTTGTGTTCTAACCACACACTCATATAATTAGAACCAAGTATGAATATGATGATAATAGAAGATTAACTTTTTAGAAAGTAAAAGAAATTAGAAAAATAAAGGGGATGAAATTCTCATCAAAGTGCATAGTGGCATTACAAGACTCCTTGAAGAGTTGATTCATCACGGTGTTATATTTGTTAAATAATTAAAATGACTTGGCTATACATGTTCACAATAAAATTTGTGTTTAGAATTACACTATGTAGATCTTTAGAAAGATGTGATATTGTTTAATATGCTCAGAATTAGCAAGAATAAAAATAATATATTTACTTTAGAACATATAGTATTCAACACTAAGAAGTATCTATTTCTATTTAAATTCTTTATCTTAGGAAAAAAGATAGTTCTTCAATATTATCATTTAAATGTTTTAAAAGTTGCTATCCACCCTGAATCATGTGAAGAAATATAGGGGTGATTGGCAAATCAATCTATTTGATGTAATTATTAGGTAACATAAATGTGTGCCAGCATATAGTGTTGTGTTTATGAATGTATATAATTGTATTCTCTAAATTAAGTCAAAGCTTAGATTTAACTTGAAGAATAAAGCAGTGAGTCATAGTAAACATGGCAGAAGGTCATGAATACAAGCTCTCTCTCTTTTAGGGATTTTTGCACAGAGAATTGCTCCACCCTTCTCCTTCTGAAAGATTTCTGTTAAGAAAGCTGTGAACATATAACTAACAAAGTGCAGCCTCCTTTGAATGGTGTACAATGAAGCTTCTTGAAGAAACTATACCGCAAGATCATTTTCATTGAAAATCTTGTGAAAGCAATATTTCTAGGCATCAGAATCACAGAACATTGCTCTGGGTTTTCCAAGCTGTTGAATAAATATTCAGAAAGTAAGGAGAGAAAAAAAGAATTGAAGAGACAAGGTGACATTTGTATACCATTAAGAATAAGATTATTCTCAAAAAATAAAAGACACAAAACTAAGGTCTGAAACAAAAACTAAGGAAATCCAAATTTAAAAAATGTTTCTAATACAAAATTGCTAAGTAAGGGGCCAGAGATTTAGCTCACTGTCATAAATGCCTGCCTGGCAAGCATGAGGTTATTAGTTTGGTCCCTGGCATAAAAAAATTAACTTGTCTACCCATTTTTCTATGTCTATCAGATTATCATCTATCTTTTTATCACAAAGTTTGCTTAGAAATTCACTAAATGTTAAATGATGTTATTCTTAGCACAATTAAAGTATTGTGAAAGCTGAAGCTGAGTATACACATTCAATGCAAAATAGTTTCCAGGGACTAAGAAAATTTCCAAAATATAAAAGAAATATCCTTAACAAAAATGCATTTTTAGTGTTATACAATGAGATATGTTTACAATTCACAATCATATATCATGCATAGAATAGACCAGATCACAAATTAACATCATGCACAACTGAAAATCCTGTGATTTGAAGACAAATGTCTACCAAGACAAATATCCATTGTATATTACACACATACTTGCACTATTTGGTATTTAAATTAAAAACAACAGAAGTTCTGCATTTGAAATATCACACAGAAGAAAAAAGTAGAGAAAACTGAACAAAATGATAATGAAAGGTGGGATACAATCTGAATGGAGTGTTTAAAAAATAAGACACAGAATAAACAGAATGAAATGTGATTCTGGTAACAAAAATTAACAACTGAGTATGATTGATTAAGAAAAAAACAAAAACATTTAATGCTAAGAGACTATCATGACAGAAATATATCCATTATTTCAGAGAGAAAATAGACACAATTAAATGTGATTCTGCTAACAAAAAATGACAATTCTTGGTAAAATTGATCAAGAAGTAACACATAAATTGAAATCTAGCATGATATCATGAAAGAAATTTGTCCATCAATACAGTTATATAGAAAAATTTTCCAATTAAAAAGTAAGTGACTTCACATGAATATATGACTTTCAATCTAGTAAATCACAGGAAAATTTAGAAAAACATTCATCCGAATAAATTCAAAATCTCTATATCTCCATATCTCTACAGTACCATGTCTATTAACAGATGGGAACTCAGTATAATATTTCATTCCAAATTTTGGTTGATTAATAATGTTAGCAGTGAAATGTATGAGCATTCAAAACCATATTAATACTGACCTTATTCTTTCAGAGAAAAGGAAAGGAGTAAAATTAATGCATTTTAAGTCAGGAACTAAATTGTTTTACTCATAGCTGAAAATGTACTTAGAAGACACAAAGTTCACAGTCCACTTTGCTTTTCAAACTTAATTCACATGCCCTATTCCAAATCAAGGTATATTTTGCTGGGGCAGTATACCATGAGCAAACTCATTTTATAAAACATAATTAAATGCACTACCTCCTTGAAAAAGAAAAATGTTAATAAATGGATACAATACAATAAATTATATACCACTGTGATTTAAAAAGAAGAAGAAGACCATTTCTTACTTAGAATTAAGTAAGAATGGTCTTTCTTAGAATTTCTTTCTTAGAAAGACCATTTCTTAAGAGAGCAGGTTTTCTGTCATTGATGGCAGGTTTCCCAAGAGCAGCAAGAAGTAGTAGCAGGAGACTTTTTGTCAAAACAAGTTTGTCCAAAGTGACCACAGCATTCGTAGCCTGTTGGACTTCATTCTTAGTAGATCTGCTTCCATCCATAAGCAGAGTGTACACTCTTAGGGTTTTATTTTGCAGTCATGGTTTGTTGGGTCAGTTTTGGGAGCAGACATTGCAGGATTGAGGGGTCCACATTTATTTTGGAGGTCTAGTACAGCACTTGGCACATGCATAGTTATGTTCTAGACTCAGGTGAGCTTGTGCAATTCCTTAATCAGAAGGACTATAGATATTAGAGTGTGAAGGCAAAGAGGGAAGGCATCCCTTAGCAACTAGATCCATGTATTTACTCAGGTAGACTAATAGGCAATCCCAGGGTCTGAGAGTCTTAGTAACCATTATTGCTTTGTGAACTTGATGATCAGATTTTATACAAGCCTGATGCTCCAAGAAATTTGTGGAATTTTTTTGTAACCAATTTCCTCCAGATATTGTAGCAGAGCTTTTGTGTCTGTATAGCAGGCAGCTTGGTTGTCCTTATTCAGAAATACAGTGATATTTTGTGCAGGAAAACTAGCAAGGTCAACTATTTAGGCTTGTCCAAAGAGAATAAATAAATTTTTAAACATCTGAGAGATTGAGTCAAAGTCAGTTAACTTCTGAGTCATTCCATTTAAAAGGGTAGAGGAACTTGCTGACAAGAGCCAGTGAAAGGCAGAAGAAGGTAATCTTTAGATCCAGGCAGGTGTACTAGCAGGCTGTGAGTGGCAGAAGAACAAGTTGGCATGTACAGTGCAGAGAGTGTTGACTGGTTAATATACTTTACTGACTTTGTTTACAGGAAAAAGAGGTGTATTTTAGCCATTTGATCATCTATAATGCAGATGGGGGTGCCCTGGATGAGACAGAAAAGTTTTCCAAAGATAAGGTGATTGGAATTTCACCCATTCTCTTCGGGCTTCCTGAAAATTGTGGGAGAATTTTTAAGCCCTGGTGGAAACTGAGTCCCTGTGAATTGCTTTCTGTGACATCTGACAACAATGGTGGTTATAGTGGGACAGCATGTTTGATGGCCAGGCACAGAGGTAAATCTGGGCTCATAGCCTGGGAAGACAGTTTTCTAAAATTCAGTATTGCAGTTATATATCTCAAGATAATGCAGGTGTCATCTTTCTCTCAGATAACAGTCAATTTTGATATTTCAGAGTTAAATTAGAGAGAGGCTGTCTGTCTAAGACAGTCATTTCTAATATGAAGAGGAAGTCTCTTCACAGAGGCAGTATGGAACTGGCTAATATAGAACTTCATGTTTTGTGAGATATCCTCCAAGACTGCAAGTTCGTGCTTGGTGGAATGACCCTATCACCTTTGAAAGCAAAAAGCAGGAAGTTCTGTTCCTTTGTCTACCAGGAAAGTGACAAACTGCACCTCAACTTTTACACTGTCCTTGCTCTCTTTGGAGCCCAGTCTGATAGAGCCCAGTCTGATAGAGCTCACTCTACCCTATCAAGAAATGTTTGACAGGATGAGGGGTGGTTCAGCTTAAAGTGGGTCTGAATATTAATGTTTCTTTGTGTCTAGAATATGGGAGGCATTTTTTGTATATAACCCTTATAATTGTAGCTAATGTGTATGGTCATCTATCAGACTGGATTTTCTTATGAACATAAGATGCTTTTATTTTATTATGTTTATGAGTAAAAGTAGTTGAGGGACATTTTGCTCCCTTTTTGACATGATTTAGGTTAGCTTCATAAGGTTTTTTTTTTTTCTAGGAAAGTTGTATCTGTAAAGGCCATGGATACTTACTTGTCAGAGTTTATAGTCTAATTTTCCCTCAGTCAAAATATGGCACTCAGGAAAAAATTGTTGACCGTCATTTTAGGTGGGCATTAAATGTCTTCTGACCTGGATAGGAAGAATGCTCTTGAGGTAGGTCCTGTGTGGCTGAATGCAGGCAATGGCTAGTTGAAGCCAGTTCAATTGTCTGGAAGCAGAAAAGTCATGAACAGGGAGTGAAGCTATAGCTATGGGGAGCAACTGTAGAGTTCCACAAGTGTGCCCAGGTGGAATTATCAGGAGGAATGAGCCTCTTTTTTTCCCCTTTTTTTCTTTCAGGCACATGGATAGGTTTGGTTTCATTTTTAACCGCATAATCTCAAAACACCCTTTTTTCTGTAGTTTTGGTTAATTACTTCCCATCTTTCACCTCCTACATGTGCTTTGGGAACTCTTCAATGATGGTGCAACAGAAAAAGTTTGGTTGTCTTTCAGACACACACACACACACACACACACACACACACAGAGAGAGAGAGAGAGAGAAAGAGAGAGAGAGAGATCATTCACATGCTGACCTGGTTGAGTTCCTTGTGGGGACTTAGGCATGATTTGGCTAACCATGGTGCAAGGCTTCCATTGTGCAATGTCAATTGGCATGGAATCACAGGTGAGGATACAATCAGCCATCATGACAAGTTCTCCCTATCTTTGTGCACAGACACAGCAGCCTATGCTTATGCTGCCCATTACACTCAATCACTCACTCATTTATTCAACATGCTTTTAGGTTAAATATTTATTTTTTGAGTGTGGTTATTCCTTTGAATGTTTTTTCATTGATTTTTTATTTTAAAAAGAAAAAAGTCACAAAAGAAAAACAAAAAGGAAAAGATACAAACAACAACAGTAAACCCCCAAAAATAACAATTTAGGTTTTCAAAACAGAATAAAAGAAATTTAGCAATGGTTGTTATATTGCATATTATCTTTTTTCAAAGAAAGAAAGAAAATTTAAAAAAGCAAAATAGAAAGACAAAAAAGGTAGAACAATACAGAATTCAAAACAATTAATATCATAAAATCGCTAGTTGATACGTTGCACATTGTCATCTTAAAAATAAAAGCCAAAGTCACAAAATGAAAGCAGAAAACATGGCTAGACATTCAAACATGGCCAGTGCAAACCCTTCTGTTCAATATCCAAAGAAATTCAGTAATATGGTCATTCATCTTACACACTATACATACCATTATATCCTTTAGAGCACTTTCCTTCCCTTTCAATTTTACAATACCTAATATGGGTTCTGGATCCCATTACTCTGTCAGATTTTATTGTTTTTTACACTAGAGAGAGAGGGTGATATTTACTAATGTGAGTGTTGTTTATTTCACTTATGAGGATATTCTCAATTTGTCTCCATTTGCATATAAAGGCCTCAAAATCTTCCTTTTTATAGCTGAATAGTATTGCATTGTATATGAATGTCACATTTTTTTCATCCACTCTACAGTTGATGGACATTTTTTTCCCAAAATTTAGCTATAACAAATTGAGCTGCTATGAACATGGGTGCACATACATCACTGTGACATGATCTTTGCAATTTTTCTGGGAAAATACCAAGAAAGGGAACAGCTGGACTGAATGGAACTTCCAATCCTAGTTTCTTGAGGAAACTCCATACTGATTTCCATACTGGTTGCACCAACAGTGTTGAAGTGTTCCTTTTTCCCCTATATCCTTGCCAAACTTTTTTTATCAGTTCTTTTCTTGATGCAGACATTCTTTTGGGGATGAGATGAAATCTCAAAGCTGTTTTAATTTGCATTTCTCAAATGACCAGACATGCTGAACATGTCTCCATATATTTATTTGACAATTTTATATCTTCATCTGAGAACTGTGTGTTTATCTCTGATGCCCACTAATGGAGAGGGTTTTTGAGTTTGGGGGGATTATTGTTGTTCAATTCTTTACATGTTCTGGATATAATCTTTTGTATGAGGGATTGTTAGCTAAAATTCGTTCCCTTTCTGTGGGTTTTCTTTTCATTTTGTTGGTGATTTCTTTGAAGTGTAGAAATATTTTAGTAATATGAGATCCCAGTTGTTGATTTTTTAAAGTATTTCTCATGTGTTTTGGGTTTGGTTCATGAATTCGTTGTCTTCCCCTATGTCTCCAAGATTTCTACCTACTATGTCTTCCTGTAGATTTAGTGTTTCTGTTTCAATATTTAGATCCTTGATCCATTGTGACTTTAATTTAGTATATGGTGATAAACATGGATCCATTTTCAGGCTTCAGCTTGTGTAAAGCCAATTTTTCCAATACCATTTATTAAAGAGGCTATCTTTTTTTCAGTTAACATGTTTGCCACTTTAGTCAAATACACGGTAGCTGAATGTCTTTGTAGTAGTGTATGTATCTTTCCATTGATCCTCAGGTCTATTTCTTTGTCAGTACCATGCTGATTTCATTACTGTGGCTTTGTAGTATGGTTTCAAGTCAGGACACCTGACTTAACACCTGAGACACCTCCTGTCTCGCTTTTGTAGCCCAGAATCACATTTCCTATTCTAGGTTTCTTATATTTCCAAATGAATGTTAGGAATATTTTCTCTAGATCCATAAAGTATGTTAATGTTATTTTGACTGGGATTGCATTGAATCTGCATAACATTTTGGGAAATATGGCGATTTTCACAATGTTGCTTCTTCCTAACCAAGAGCAAGGAATATACTTCCATTTTCTAATAACTTCTTCAATATCTTTCTTAGAGTAGTAAAATTATCAGCATATAGGTCCTTTACATTGTTGGTTAGGTTGATTCTTAAGTATTTCATTTTTTAGATGCTATTGTGAAAGGCAATATTTCTATAATTTCTCTCCGAGTGAGTCTTTTGTTTGTGTACAGGAGTGGCATTGATTGTGAGTGTTGACTTTGTATCCAGTTATGCTGCTGAATTTGTTTATTAGTGTGAGTAGCCTTTTAATGAAGTTTTTGGTATCTTCTATATAGACTGTTATGTCATCTCCAAATAGTGATACTTTTACTTGTTTTTTTTTCTATTTTTGTTTTTTATTTCTTCCTCTTGTCTGACTGCTCTAATATTTCTAGAACAATATTGAATAGGAGTGATGATAGTGTATACCCTTGTCTTGTTCCTGATTTTAGAGTGAAGGCTTTCATTTTTTGTCCATTTAGTATAATGTTGGCTGTTGGTTTGTCATAAATGACCTTTATGAGATTGAGGTATGTACCATATAGTCCTATTTTATTTAGTTCTTTCTTTGTCATGAACAGGTGTTAGATTTTGTCAAAAGCTTTTTCTATGTCTATTGAAAAGATCATGTGATTTATATTGTTGGCCCCACTGATGTGATGTATTACATTTATTGATTTGCATATGTTGAATTATCCCTGCATTGCTGGAATAAATCTCACTTGGTCATGATGTATAAACTTCTTGATGATTTGCTGCATTCTTTTTGCCAATATTTTATTGAGAATCTTTACTTCAATGTTCATTAGTAAGACTGGTCTACAGTTCTCCTTTTCGGTTGGGTCTTTCTCTGGTTTTGCTATCAGAGTGATACTTCCTTCCAAGAATGAGTTAGGGAGAACTGCTTATCTTTCAATTTCATTGAAGAGTTTAAGGAGTATTGGCATTAAATATTCTCTAAATTTCTTATAGAATTCAGCCATGAATCCATTGGACCTGGACTTTCCTTTGTTGGTATGTTTCTAATGACATTTTCAATTTCAGTAGTTGATACTGGGTTATTAAAATTGTTAAATCTTCTTGATTGAGCTTTGGTAGTTCATATGTTTCTAGAAATCTGTCTATTTCCTCTGTGTTTTCTCCTTTATGTGAGTAGAGATTTTCAAAGCAGGCGTTCATGATCTTTTGAATTTTCTTGGGATCTGTAGTAATTTCCCTCTTTTCAATCCTTATTCCATGGATTTGTGTTTTTCTTTTTTTTTTACAATGTTGGCTACAGGTCTATCAATTTTGTTTATCCTCTCAAAAAACCAGCTCTTTGATTCATTCTTTGTATTGACTTTTTGGTTTCTATTGCATTGATTTGTGATCTAATCTTTAAAATTTCCTCTCTTCTATGAGCATTGGGTTTGACTTACTCTTCTTTTTCTAGAAGCTTGTGATGTACCATTAGGTTATTTATTTGTCCTCATTCCGTTTTATTTTTTTTGTATCAGGGATCGAACTCATGACCTTTCGCTTGCCAGGCAGGTGCTTAAGCCACTGAGCTAAATCCCTGGCCCTCTTTCCGTTTCCTTGTTGTGACTATTTACTCCTATATATTTCCATCTTATAACTGCTTTCTTTGCATCCCATAGACTAAGGTATGTTGTATCTGTATTTTCAATGTATTGTAGGTATTGACTTATTTCTTCTTTAATTTCATCTGTAACCCACTGGTTGTGTATAGATTGTTATTTAATTTCCATGTATTTATGCAAGTTTTGCAGTTTTTTGCCATTAATTTCCAATTTTAGTGCCCAATGTTCAGATATTATGCATGAGATAATTTCATTCCCTTTGAATTTACTTAAGAAAGTTTTCTGAGTCAATATATGGTTTACTTTGGAGAGTGTCCCATGTGCAGCTGAGACAAATGTATATTCTGATGTGGTTGACTGGAACACTCTATAAATATCCACTAAGACCATTCACACATAGATATGATTCTGTTCTGTTATTTCTTTGTGAACTTTTTGTACAATTGATCTATCTCTTTGTGACAGTGGATTGTTAATGCCTCCTATTACAATTGTGTTCTTGTGTATTTGGTTTTTCGTGTTCACGTCATCTCTTGTATTTTTTATCTATTATTTCTCTAACTATGTTAAACAACCATTTACTAAAGTTGTTATTTCTCTCTTTACATATGACAGTATTTCTAACTTGATTTTCTCTGTAGCCTGATGGATTTTTTCTTTACTTCATTTGCAAACTTCTCAGAGATTTTTGTTTTATGACTTTTAAAGTCTTGTATTTTGCTGTCAGTATTTGTCTTATATAGTTGGGTGCTCCTGTATTTGGTGCATATATATTTATAATTATTAGTTCTTCTTCTTGTAGTTTTCCACTAACAAGTATGTAGTGACCTTCTTTATCTCTTTGGATCATACTTGGTTTGAAATTCACATTGTCTGGAAACAGGATTGCTACTCCTGCTTTTTTTTGGTTTCCGGTTGCATGAAGTATTGTTTTCCATCCTTTGACTTTCAGTCTATGAGTGTCCTTTTGGGTTAGATGGGTTTCTTGTAGACAGCATATGGTTGGATGTTGTTTCTTAATCCATTCTGCCCGTCTGTTTCTTTTGATACTTGAATTGAGCCCATTTACATTTATGGATATCACTGATATGTACTTGCTTGTCTTTGCCACATTGTGATTCTGGTTTCAGTTTCCCCCTTTTCTCCCTTACTTAATTTCTTGTCGAGCCTGGTGGTTTCATTCTGTTGTTGTTCTGGAGATTGTGGTCATTTTTATGTCTATCAAGCATGTCTTTCTATACTCTTTCTAGGGTTGGTTTGGTGGACATGAATTTCTTCAGTTATTCTTTGTCATGGAAGTATCTTGTATCTCCATTAACTTTGAAAGGCATTTTTTCTGGGTACATCAGTCTGGGTCAAAAGTTTTTTCTTTTAGGGTTTGAAATACTTCACTATATGCTCATATTGACTTGAGGGTTTGTGTTGAAAAGTCTTCTGTGATTCTAATGGGCTTTCTTAGATAGGTGAATTCTGTCTTTTCTCTAACAGCTTTTAGTATTCTACATTTATGCTGTATGTCTAGGATCTTAATTGTTATATGTCTTTGTATAGATTTATATTGGATTGTGACTCTTTAGTATTCTGCATGTCTTACTTATTTTTATGTCAGATATTTTCCCCATGTTTGGGAAATTTTTTGCTATTATTTCTCTGTATAGCTTAGTTATGTCCTTTGTGTTTTCTTCTACATCCTCACTGATGCCTATTTGTCTTACATTGTTTCTCTTGGCATCATCTTGAAGCTGCTGGATTGTCATTTCATGCTGCTTTGTTGTTTTTATTAGTTCTATGATTTCTTGGCCACTTTCTGTGATACTGTCCTCCAGGTCTGAAATTCTATCCTCAGCTTCATTTAAACAGTTTTTGAAGCTTTCAATAGAATTTTTTGTTTCTTGGTTATCTCTTTCAATTTGTTTCATGAATTCTGCTTGTTTTCTACATTGTTCATTCAAAGTTTCAATCAACTTCCCATGCTCCTGTATGTTTTTATCTATTTCTTACCTAGCTATATTGAGCAAATCATTTACTAAGGTTATTTGTTTTTATGTATGACATTATTTCTAATTTGATTTCCTCTATAGCCTCATCTTTACTTCATTTGATCTCTTTTTAGAGATTTCTGGTATATGACTTTAAAGTCCTCTATTTTGTTGTCACCTGTTCTTGATCCTGATAGACTATTTGTTTTAGTTTGAATTTTGTTTTTGTTTTGTCATATTCACCTTCAGGATTAGTATCTGGTTATTCAACCCCAATAGTCACAAATATCAGTAGTGTGTTTCCTAGGGTCCTACTGTGTGGTTGATGTCCACCTGATTGTTAGGTATGTAGTGACTGGAACCTGGCAGATTCCTCTATCTGGGTGAGGGGCCACAAGTCTCCTCTCAAACCAGCATGGCCAATACACTGCAGCCCAATGTTCTGGGAGGGAGAGTGGGAGCCAAACATTCACAGCAGTGCTTGGTCTAAGAGATGGGGACGGTGTCCTGAGGGTATCTGGCCAAGCCAGGGTGGGTACAGTAGTCCTCTTGGTCAGCACACAAGAGGAGTGTTCTGGGGTGCAGGTACAGCAGTGGTCAGAGTCATGGTGGGGTGCATTGGTGGTTCTTCGGGGCTGTGTGTGGTGGGATGGGGCATGCAGGTGTACAGGCACAGCTTGGCAGCCTGAGCTAGAGTAGGGCATGGCAGTTGTCCTCTGGTCCAGCGAGTAGGGGAAGGGAACTTAGACACAGGCATGGCTCAGTGGCCTGAGATGGGGTGGAGTATTGCAGCTGTACTCCTGGCCTGCACGGGAGGAAGTCACAGAGGGACACTGGCATGGTTCATCAGCTGGGGTTTGGCACAGCAGTCATCCCCAGGCTGTCAGGCAGTGTGAGGGCACTGGGGTGGAGGCATGGCTCAGCTACTGGAGCTGGTGTGGAGCATGGTGGTTTTCCTCTGAGCTGGCCTGGCTTATATATTTTAACCACATTTCCTTGAGGGTGGTACGGCCTAACAAGAGTTGATTATACTCTCTTTCTGTATAAGATGAGCAGGACAGACAGGCAGACTACCTCAGTTGCCCCCAGGTATCTTACTAGATTTAGACAGGAAGACAGACAGACAGGCAGACAGACAGACACACTGCATCCTCCTACCTTTGTGGTCTGATGTGAGTAGCTTAAGTAGGGAGCCAGGAATCCTTCTTCAGATCTCCAAGGAGTCTCAAGAAATATTGATGACATACCATAAAGTAGGGACCTGGAAAGACCATTACTCCAATGATGGGAGTCTTGACCAGTAACCAAAGATGTTAGCATTGTCATTCTTCCTAGTCAACATCCCAGATGCAATGGAAAGTAGAAATTTCATAACAATACCTAGAATTTGATGGCACATTTATGCTATGTTGGCATGCACTTATAGTCTAGGTCTTATATGGTATAAGCAAGCAGGAAGTACATTTTATACTAATTGGCACCTAGTTTTTCTTACATACTTTAGTTACTGGGAAAATATATTACTTCCACACAACCTTTAAAGAGAAATAAAATGAAATTCCTATTCATGTTCACCCATATGGAAATGTATCTGAAATGAGATATGTCCTTTTGATTCACTTAAGTATTGGAAAATGAAATAACATCACAAATTTACATTTCATCCCAGAAAACTATACACTTTGTAATCAGTGATCTTTAGTGAAATTTTTAAAAAGTCCTCTGAAAATCTATGTTGCACAAGCAGAAAATAAATGAATTACGGTAACAATGATGAATATGTCAGGGGCTGCTTATCATGGATGACCATTCACTAACTTTCTCCTAAAAAATATTCTTTTAACAACAATAGAAACCACACCAGGTTTACACTGTAACTTGCGTTGGATGCTGTATGGTGATTATACTTGAATAATCAGTTAGTTGATCATAAGCATTTCCAATGAAAAAGGGTCCAAAATATACTGGGGTTTTGCACAAGAGTTGGTTACTATTGCTCAGAAATTCTTAATCCGTAAAATTAATAAGCTGTAAAACATTATTAATGAGCTATAAAACAACTGAATCCATAAAATTAATAAGCAGTAAAACAGCACAGAAAAAAGAAGTGCCAATATTCATATCTCATAAAGTAGATGCTTCACTTTGGAAACCTAAAATATCTAAAGAGGACTCATGAGTCATAAATACAATACTCAACCAGAAGTATATACATGTGAAATTGTCAAAACATTCCAACTTCTAATCACTCATATTAAGCATTGTAGGAGAAACAAACATAACATAGAAACAGAGATAAAATTTTGTCCTGGAAACTTGAACAAAAGCATGCAATTTTATCAAAGAAGATGAAAGCAGAAAAATTATATTATAAGTGCTGGGGATTTAGCTCAGTGGCATAAGTGCCTGCCTTGCAAGCCTACACTTGTGAGTTCAATCCCTGGCACCAATTTAAAAAATGATATATTCACCATTAAATTCTATTGAAGTTCATACTACTCTCATGAAAAATGTAAAGATTTTTCCTAGCAATAACAAAACTTGCTCTTTGGGAACCAAACCTCTCAGACCTGCAGAATGGCCCGGGCTGTTTGGATTGAAAGTCTGCGCAGACCGGCATCTCAGCGCGACTGTTTGGAACTGGTAGGCCTGCCCTTCATCCACAGGGAACTGCCCGGATACTGGCATCTGGGCCAGGTCTGTTAGGGTCCATAGCCCCACAATTCACCCCAGGAAATCTCCCAGAGACAAGCATCTCAGCCTGTCTCTTTCGGACCTGAAACTCTTGGACCCGCAGAGTGACCCAGGCTGTTTGGATTGGGAATATTGTGGAGACTGGAATCTTGGCCAGGTCTGTTTGGGACCGGGAACTTTGCAGAAGCCAGCATTTTGGCCTGACTATTTGGGACTTGTAGTCCCAACCTACACTCGCAGGGAACCACCTGGAGACCGGCATGGGACAAAGCACAGTTGCCTGCCCTGCCTGAGATTCCATAGGCTCCGGGTTGACCACACCCACCATTTGCCTTACAACTTAGGGAGCCAGGAGCCCACAGAGGGGAGTTAGGACACTGTGAGGAAGCCAAGAGCCTATGGGGAAGCCACTGCCCCTCCAGGAACTGAGGGTACAAGAGGTAATTTGCCACACATGCAGAGAAAGCTTGGAACACTGCTCAAAGCAAGGAAATATAGAAAAATGACAAAAGGAAAGGCCAAAAGGAAGGCTCAAAGCCCTAGCCCTCCCTAAGAAAGCTTAGAAGCTGTGTAGACAGAAGAAAAATGACGTCATACACCTTTAAAGTCTGAAATGATATCAAATGAAATAAATATGCAAATAGGGAAAGCTATGGAGAAATTCAAATCAGAAATACTTGCCCAGGTAAAACAAGAACTGAGAAAAATAGTGAAAGAAATAGTGAACGCATCTAGTGAAAACACAGCTGAAAAATTAGAGGAACAAAGCAAACAGATAGAATCCCTAAATGAACAATATAAGAAACAAAGAGAATGCATAAAGCAGCTTCAAAGAGATATACAGGAAATCAAAAATGCTATTGAAAGCTATAAAAACTGCCTCAATGAAAGTGAAGATAGAATTTCAGACCTCAAAGATAAAATTACAGCCAGTGAGCAGGAAAGACCAGATCTTTTAAAAATAACAAAGAATCAGGAAATAACAATTCAACACCTGCAAGATGATGCAAAGAAAAATAACATAAGATTAATAGGGATAAATGCAAAAGAATGGGACAGCCCAAATGTTATCAAGAGGATATTTACAGAAGTAATATCTGAAAACTTACCAAAAATGAGAAGAGAAACAGACATCTGGATAAGTGAAGCATATAGAACTCCTAACAGCCATAACCAAAATAAAACTGCACCCAGACACATAATAATCACTATCCCAGAAACCCAACATCAGAATAGAATACTAAAAAGTGTTAGAAAAGACAGATCACCTATAAAGGAAAACCTATCAGAATCACAGCAGACTTCTCAACACAAAAAATGAAATCAAGAAGAGCATGGATTGAAGTCTTTCAGATACTAAAGGAAAACCACTTCCAACCCAGACTGACATAACCTGCAAAACTGTCCTTTAAAATGGGTGGAGAAAAAAGACACTTCCATGACAAAGAAAAGCTGAAGAACTTCATGAACACCAAACCAACCCTACAAAGAATACTGAAAGACATTCTAGATACACACGGGAGAAAACCACCAAGCAAGGCAGACAATTAAACAGAATGGAAAGCTAAAGACACAACAGGAGAAACATAACATGTCAACAATAAGCCAATATATAACAGTTACAACCATTAATGTAAATGGCCTCAACTCGCCAATCAAAAGAAACACACTGGCAGAATGGATCAAGAAACAACATCCAACCATATGCTGTCTACAAGAAACCCATCTAACCCAAAAGGACACTGATAGACTGAAAGTCAAGGGATGGAAAACAATACTTCATGCAACAGGAAACCAAAAAAAAGCAGGAGTAGCAATCCTGTTTGCAGACAATGTGAATTTCAAACCAAGAATGATCCAAAGAGATAAAGAAGCTCACTACATACTAGTTAGGGGAAAACTTCAAGAGGAAGAGATAACAATATTAACTATATCTGCACCAAATTCCAGAGCACCCAGCTATATAAAGCAAATACTAACAGAAATGAAAAATCAAACAAGCAGTTATACAATTATAAAAGGAGACTTTAACACACCATTGACCCAAAGGGACAGATCAACTAGACAGAAGACCAGCAAAGACATAACTGATTTGAATCACACCTGTGAAAAAATGGACTTGATAGATGTATACAGAGTGTTCCATCCAACAACATCAGAATACACCTTCTTCTCAGCAGTACATGGGACATTCTCTAAAATAAACCATATACTAGCCCACAGAACATATTTAAGTAAATGCAAAAGAATTGAAATTATCCCATGCATGTTATAGGATCATAGTGCTGTGAAACTAGAAATTAATGATAAAAGAAATTGCAAAAAAACTGCAAACATATGGAAAGTGAATAATACACTCTTGAGCAATCAGTGGGTCACAGAGGAAATTAAAGAAGAAATTAAACAATATTTACAAGTAAATGAAACTACAGTCACAACTTAACAGATTTTGTTGGTTGCAATGAAAGCAGTCCTCAGAGGAAAATTTATTGCATTGAGTTCCCACATCAGGAAGACAGAACGAACACAAATAAACAACCTGATGCCACAACTCATACAGCTATAAAAAGAAGAGCAAGCCAATCCCAAAGCCAAAAGAACGGAGGAAATTATAAAGATTAGAACAGAAATTAATGCAATAGAGACTAAGAAAGCAGTATAAAGGATCAATGAATCAAAGAGTTGGTTCTTTGAAAGAATAAATAAAATTGATAAGCCCCTGGCCAACCTTATTTAAAAAAGGAAAAAAAAACTAAAATTCATGCAATAAGAAATAATAAAGATGAAATTACTACAGACTCAGTGGAAATACAGAAGATCATCAACACCTACTTTGAAAACCTCTAGTCTCATAGGTTCGATCACACTGAAGAAATAGACAAATTCCTTGATACATATGAACTAACAAAGCTGAATCAGGAAGATATAAAACTGCTGAATAACTCAAAATCTATTACTGAAATTGAAAATGTCATTAAGTCCTTGCCTACAAAGAAGAGTCCAGGCCCAGATGGATTCACTGCAGAATTCTACAAGAAATACAAAGAAGACTTAATTCCCACACTCCTGAAACTCTTCAATGAAATTGAAATGGAAGCAATTCTTCCTAAATCATTCCTGGAAGCAAATATCACTCTAGTACCAAAACCAGAGAAAGATTCTACTAAAAAAGAGAACTATTGGCCAATCTCCCTAATGAACATAGATGCAAAAATTCTCAATAAAATATTGGCAAACACGATGCAGCAAATCATCAAGAAGATTATACACCATGCCCAAGTAGGATTCATCACAGGAATGCAGGGAAGGTTCAACATACACAAAACAATAAATGTAATCTACCATATCAATAGAACCAAAATGAAGAACCACATGATCATCTCTATAGATGCAGAAAAAGCATTTGATAATGTCCAACACTCATTCATGATAAGAAACTTACAGAGAATTGGAATGGAGGGTCTTTATCTCAATAAGGTAAAGGCCATTTATGACAAACCAACAGCTAGCATCATATTTAATGGTCAAAAATTGAAAGCCTTTACCTTAAAATCAGGCACAAGCCAAGGATGTCCATTATCACCACTGCTATTCAACATAGTACTGGAAATACTAGCCAGAGCAATAAGACAGGAAAGAGAAATAAAAGGAGTAAAGATAGGAAAAGTGTAAGTTAAATGATCATTATTTGCAGATGACATGCTACTGTACATAGAAGACCCCCAAAACTCTATCCAAAGACTCCTAGATATAATTAACAAATTCAGCAAGGTAGCTGGATAAAAAATCAATACAAAAAAATCAATAGCATTTCTATACACTAACAACAAAAGTACTGAGAGAGAAATAAGAGAAACTAAATCCTTTACACTAGCATCCAAATAAATGAAATACTTAGGAATTAATCTCAAGAAAGAAGTAAAAGTGCTATACAGCAAAAATTATAATACCCTGAAAAAGGAATTCAAAGGGGACCTCAGAAAATGGAAAGACATCCCCTGTTCATGGAGAGGAAGAACAAACATTGTAAAAATGGCCATTCCCCAAAATTACTATACAGATTCAATGCCATCCCACTCAAAATACCACTAACATACCTCATAGATCTAGAGAAATCACTCCAAAAATTCATCTGGAACCAGAGGAGACCTAGAGTATCAAAGGCAACTCTAAGCAACTAAGGCAAGTCAGGGGGCATCACAATCCCTTACTTGAAATTATACTACAAAGCTACAGTGATAAAGTCCGTATGGTACTGCAATAGGATCAGTGGAATAGATTGGAAGATACAACAACAACCGCAAACTAACTCAACCACCTTATCTTTGATAAAGGGGCCAAACATGCTTGCTGGAAGAATGACAGTCTCTTTAACAAATGGTGCTGGAAAGATCGGCTGTCCATATGAGGAAGACTAAAACTAGACCCATGTCTGTCACCGTACCCTAAAATGAATTCTAAATGGATCAAAGATCTAAATATTAAAACAGAAACACTAAAACTGCTGGAAGACAAAGTAGGTAAAATCCTCAAAAATATGGTGGTAGGAAGAGAATTCATGAACTAGAACCAAAGTATATGGGAAGTACTTCCCAGAATCAATAACTGGGACCACATTTTATTGAAGAGTTTCTGCATGTAAAAAGAGGTTTCCAGCAGAGTGAAAAGAAAACCCACAAATTGGGAAAAAATCTTCATAGACAGCTTCTCAGACAAAGGACTTTTGTCTAGAACTTATAATGAATTAAAAAAAATCAGACCCTCGAAATTCAAAGACCCAATCCAAAAATGGGCATCTGAAATGAATACACAGTTCTCAGATGAAGAAATACGAATGGCAAATAAATACATGAAAAAATGTTCATCATCATTAGTCATGAGAGAAATGCAAATTAAAACCACACTGAGATTCCATCTCACTCCAGAAAGAATGGCCAAGA